>JAIPRL010003892.1:0-42717 GCA_025469235.1 Pemphigus obesinymphae | reverse complement strand
GTCTACTATCGAAGCTACCCCTATACTACCTCTGATATACTCATTCCTTATTTTATCCTCTCTAGTAACTCCACTCATCCACCTTAACATTCTCATCTCAGCGACACTCATTCTCTGTTCTATCTTTGCCTTAACTGCCCAACATTCCGTTCCATACATCATTGCAGGTCTCACCACTGCCTTATATAATGTACCTTTTAACCTAATAGGGATTCTTTTATCACACAGAATACCTGACGCTTCTCTCCACTTCGTTCATCCACACTTAATCCTGTATTTAATATCCTCTTCGAAACCCCCATCTTTCTGTACAACGGACCCTAAATACATGAACCTCTCCACTTCTCCCACCACATCCCCACTTAACTTTATTTCCAGCCTTTCCCTATTCCCTCTGTGTTCCCTTTCACCAAAATCATACTCTATATATTCTGTTTACTCCTACTAATCCTTAGTTCTTTACTTTCCAGAGCTTCCCTTCACTCTTCAAGTCTACCATTCACTTCCTCAGAACTTTCTCCTATCAGTACTATATCATCTGCAAACAACATGCACCATGGTACCTCCCCCTGTATATCCTTTGTTATCTCATCAATTATCAGGAAAAATAAGTAAGAACTCAAAGCTGAACCCTGATGTACCCCCCCTCTGACCCTAAATTCCTCAGTTTCTCCACACAAACTTCTCACTCTTGTACTTGCCCCTTCATATATATCCTCAATTATGTTTACATACACCTTTGGTAATCCTTTCTTCATTACTGCCTACTTTAAGATCTCCCTAGGAACCCTATCATAAGCCTTCTCTAGATCAATAAATACAATACACAATTTCTTTTTCCTTTCTCTGTACTTGTCTACGATCTGTCTCACACAAAATATTGGCCCCATTGTCGACCTCCCAGGCATAAACCCAAACTAATTTCTAGTAACAGTTGTCTCACCTCTTACCCTTTTATCTATTATCTTTTCCTAAATCTTCATACTGTGACTCATAAGTTTTATCCCTCTATAATTTCCAAAATCCTGTACATCTCTTTTATCCTTAAATATTGGTACTACACAACTCTTCCTCCACGCTTCTGGAGTCGATGTCCCCACCTGTGAAATAACTGAATATTATATCGCGAATCAGTGTCCTGTGATTCATCACGTTGTAACTTCTGTAGGCAGTCGTACAGCTTTTTAAATTTTTAGCTCTTATACAGATTGCTTAGAGTGCACAAAATGATGATAAAGATTAAATGAAAAAATTCAAGAGACAACCGCCGTCTATTGTCTCGCCCCCGAAGAAATAAATAGGTATCTCACAATTATTTTGAAGCTTATTCCAATTTTGAAATACCTATACCTAGCATTTAGACAACCAACGTGTTATCGATCGGGACACCTAATTATATGTAAGACTAGAAGAGGTATTTAAATGTTTTCGTACGCAATGTTCAAGTCGCGAAACTAAAATTTTCTATTATTTAGGTATACCGCTAATTTACGTTAATAGATATATTAATGTGTATTCTATTCTATTAAATACGAAATAGTAATAAAATAATAATAAATAATAACACTCTTATGAAATTGTTTGATTATTTCATAAAATATTAATTTAAGTTTATTCCTTTTATACCATATTGTATATATTATACCCTTTCACTACTATGGGCGCGCCGGCGTAAAATGCAATAACGTCATCCGATAGTAAATTTACAGGCGGATAAGTTGAACAAAAAAAATAAATAAATAAAAATTGGACCAATATCAAAGAAGATATATGTATAATCAATTTTGTACCAGGGTGCCTAAAATGTGACAACATGATAGCCGGATAATAATAAATTTTTTAAGCGCCAAAATAATTATGATAAAGTATGTTGATAGTTGATCATCATTGGGTTTTTTTTTAAGTTTAAATTTATTAGCGTTTTTATAATATATACTATTTAAATAAACAATTAATTTTTTAGTAGCATATGCTAAATATACCTGCCTAAAGTAATCGCATATATGCCACGCATTCGACAATTAATAATATAATATCATCAAATAGGTTAGGTTATTGATCATATGATCGATATGACCGTATAGCATGACTGTGTACGTTATATCACATCAAAGTCACGTGGAAATCTATTTGGCACATTGCAAGAAAAATGCATTTACTGCATAACGAAAATTCTTTCTGTATAATATCTATTAAATTTCACATAGAAGTAATTATGGAAAATCACAATTATAACGCACGTAGAGATAATATTTGAACAAATTAAAATTTTTTTCTTATGCATTCAATAATAATTAAGAATTAACTATTATATTTTAATTTTTAACCGATTATATATATACAATTTACACCCGATTCCAAAGGATACGAAGATACTGCACACTGATATGTTATATTTTATACGCAGTAGGTATTGACATTTTTTCTAGTGTCTATCGTCCAGTTCACGATAAATTATAGTACATTATATTTCAATAATAATTATTGCAAAAGTGAAAAAAACAAATCGATATTTCCATCTAAAAACCCACGTTGGACTTATCTCGTTTCACACTGGCCACACTGTAAATATATAGTTATTTATATATATATATATATATGTATCCTCATATCCCATGATCCTTTGTCAAAAGATCTTTAACGTAGGTATGACATTATCATTTTTCTTTGTGCCCGTCTTCGGTCAGGAGTACACTAATATTTTTGTTTACTATCTCTACGGGTTGCCTTCCCATCTTAAATTTAATATGTTTCAATAAAATCCATATATTTTCCATATTAGGGTATAAACAAAATAAGTTTTCCTTTATAAAACACACAATAATATGTGTACTGCAGTTTAGTGTATAATTTATTTTATATTTTATAGATAATGTTATACACACGTATGTATTAATATAAATACAAAATTATTAGGTACAAAAGTATGAAACATGTAATAGGTATATAATTATCGTGTACCTATTATTTTACAGCTTTAAATTTAAAACGTAATATTATTAAACGATACCTATATCATATTTAGTATAGGTACCTATATATTTATTCTTTAATAAGTCCACGTGGATTTTTATTAAATTAATAATTTTTCTAAACGTTAACAATGACGTTTTATAACCAGAATCTATTGTAGTAATTTACAATCGCCATTAAAACAGTAGCGTATCCATATAATAGGTATATTTTCAAAAAATATTTTTTTCCAAGTTTTTAAATTTCAAAAAAAATCTATGTTCTTAAAATATTGTTGCTCAATAAGGCTCTTGTATTTATATAATTATATATGTTATATTGTTATAGACCAATATCGAAAGATTAATTTACGTACTTTCTAATCACTATTTTGTATATATTTATGTATGCTACTATAAGGCTTTTTTCTAGGTTATATAGAAAATTGCAATTCTTAGTGTAGTATCTTCATATGTTATTCGTGTGTTCACGCTGATATGGAATTCGATCAGTACACATCCAAACATATTTAGTTGTAAACTAATAATCGATACATTTAGTTCCATATTAGATATAATATATTTAATAACTAAATCGCCTATATTATCAAGATCTTATATCAGAAATATATATATATATATATATAAAAAAAAAGTTACACGATCTGGACAATGTGTCATTATCAACAAAAAATCTAATTTTTTTTTTTTAATCCAAAGAATCTATCGATTTAACATTATCACGTAATTGTTTTATTTTAGTTTTTAACGGATCATTTTCCATTTTTAAGTTATCAAAATACATAAGGTTACCAAACTATCTAATTAACTCTTCAAACTTGCGAATTTTTTCCATTATAAGGTTAATTTATTATTTACATTTTTTAATCCATTGCATGCTTCTCTTCGATAGATATAAATAGTATCATAACGCCATTTATTGAATTGTTCAATGCATTTGTTGAGATAATTTACATTATTTCTAATAAGCATATCAAGTTGTTTCGTCATTTCTATGTACTTATACGTATTATTTATCAATAGATAATAATTATAATTGTTATAACAAAATAGGTAATAGTAGGTATTAAATGGAGAACACGTCCTCGCGGTATGAAAGACCTGTAGGCACTGATACTATAACTACCCTATAACGTATTCTTTGGGTTACAACAATAAAAAAATAAAAGAACAATAAAATAACGTATTTTCGTTGGTCTATCGATTTTTAAATGAATTTAATTTTGATTATTTATATGACGTTAATGAGTACATTTTATTAGGTAATGAAATAAGTTAAAATAAAATGCATTGAAAATAATCATCATTTCGTATAGGTAATATTAATCCTTTTCATATTCGTACTAAATATCTAAAAAATGCTATCCACAATATTGTGTACCAAGTATACCGATATACCTATCTGTTTTCATGAATTTATATCATCTTTTATTTTTCGAGAAATGTTTTCTTATTTTTGTCGAATTAAGTTTTAAGTTCATTCACGATAATAATGATTAGTTATAAGTGCTCTGAACGTTTAAACTTTTATCGAAATATAAACTATACCTTATAAACAGTTTAAATATGCCACTATAGCTACTGTTGAAATTTTAGTATATATTATTAGAATATAACTTTGAGAATTTATTCCTATTAATAACGGAACTTTCATCATTTTTCAAACGTTTTACGTGCAGCAAGCTGTGTTTCCTTATAACGGATATTACGTAATATTCATGCATTTTAGTTTTATTCATTACACACTAAAAAGCTCGGATATTTTATAACAAGTCCAAGCTGTTACCTGACCTGACCTAATGAATTTCAGCGTTATTTCATAGTTTAGCTAAACGTTTTAATAAGAAGATACCATAATATAAAAATAGGGAAAAAGAGGTGGCGAAAATGAATTAATCAAAAAGTCAGTTAAATATGAAGGTTTATAAAATTTACAATATTTATGAAAAAAATAATTTTAGTTTTTTTTTTTCCCTAGAGTAGGATATCAAGTGATCGTTTCCACCACCCCAAAAAAAAAAAATTTCAATGAAAGGAAGTCGACTTCAATAAATCCACGTGCATTATTGAAACCCTCGATTAAAATTTTCCGAGACGATAAATCTTACAATGTAATATTGTCGATAATGAAAAATCCTACTCGGTGGTAAATCATTATTAATATTTCCGGAAAATCTGATCACATGATTATTCCATTCAATTTCCACGAGGATTTATCCATTGAAATTTGTATATTCCAGATAAAACACCTAGCTAGGTGTAGACCACTTACCCTCAAAATCTATATTATTTCTCAAAGACACCAATAATAATCAATGAGGATGAGCTATGACTACATATTTTATCCGCAGTCATGATAAAGAGTTAGGAAATAAAATCTTTGGGAGACATTAAACACTATTTAAATAATATTTTAAAATATATTACAATTTTATATTTTTACTATGCCTGACAACAATTTTTAATTTAAAACATGTTTTAAGTAAATAAATAAGAAAATTTATATTGAACATATAACATTAAAAAGCAAAAAATATTAAATTTTACCATCAAATTATTATTTTGCTATCGACAATATTATTAAATAATATTATATTATATTGTGTCCCATCGTTTTAAAAATAAACATTTATTTTGTTTTCCTATTTCATATGGATGTTATATTATTAATACTAAATTATTACAGGGAATAAAATTTACACACGCGCATCCATATATCATAATAACAGTAAAATTCGATTAATATTTAATACATTTTCTACTCAGTGGAAAACTTTTTAAGAGTATATTTTACAAAATGTTGTTTACACACAATATTATACAACGTCTCTTCATCTCGTATCTCATTTATCGAAAACGGATGACGTGGATCAAATATTTACCATCTACCAAATATGTCTGTTTGACATTAAACGAAATGGTATATTAATCATCTAACGTACAATATATATTATATTTTATAAATAAATCATTCAATCAAAGTAAGTATTTGTAAACTATAAAAAATAAATAAATAAAAACACACTGACTGAATGAAATTGTATATTGTACAATAATATCTAGGACCGATGCAATCAGTTAAAAACCACTAAATGTATATTATGGTATTAGTGATTTTTCGTGGAAAATATACGAAACATCAGTCATCCTTCTACCTATAATTAAATAGAACTTTGCTCCTTTTTAACCCTGACTGACTTAATACTAGCATTTGAATTCTATCATTCTAAAACTAGTTTCAATTTGGATTTAAAACACCGGTGAGAACTATTGAAAAACCGAAATAATTATCGAAATATTGTAATAAATAAAAATAAAAAAACCTAAAATCAAATAGGGAAATCGAGATTGAAATGAAAAATGGAAATCCTATACTCACTTATAATCGTAAGAAAGTACATAGGAAATTCCGGTTTCAAGACCCGAGTTTAACGCAAAATGCATTTTTTTTTTTAAATGGAAGTTAATTATGGTTATAAAACTTCTTTTGTATAATATTGTTTTGGTAAATTAATATTGATTATTATTTTACATAATTACGGTACCTAGGTAAATGTAATGTGAAATATGTAAATTTATAAAGAATAAAACTGTACATCTAATTATACAAAGGATTTAGGTACACTCATTTCGTTTATATTAAAATATATTAGTATAAATTCATTAAAATGTGAGTTGGAGTGCAACAATATATTCATAAATTATTTTCACGCGGTAATAAAATATGGTTTGCGGAACAATTATTGGAGGATAAATAACTATTAAATAATGTTCTTAGTTATTAATAAAAAGCAATGCTTGAAAAAAAATTTTAGGGTTTTCATTTTCATTTTCATTACCGGTCTTTTTTATTTTAAGATTTGAATTTGCATTCATTATATTTTTGATTTATATTAAAAATATTGGTTTTAATCATAATGGAAAATTTTTATGTTTAAATTCAAAGTGAATCTTAAAATATTTTGATATTAACCAACTGTATGTATTTTTTATACGTATTTTCAAGTAAATTGAGTAGAACAAAAGTTTTTGTATAAGAATCTCTTTAGTTGGAAAATTGGTTGTGGTTGTTACTTTAGGTAAATTTATTTTTAAATATTTACTTTTAATTGAAGTAGGTACACTATTAAATTATTAAATTGTTTGTATATGCTCCTGGTAATAGTCACTTTTTTTTTTTTTTTTTTTTTTTTAATTTTTGGTAAAAATAACTTGTATATAAATATATTTTAGTTGGGAATTTCAATTTTTACTTAAGTTTAAAATATTCTTCTTTTGTACATAATTTAATTTATTTATTAATTTATAAATATGTACAATTTTATAGACTATATTTTATTATTTTAGTTTTAGTTTCTATTTACTATTATTTTCTATTAATTATTATATTTTTTTAAATATTTATATATATCTTGTTAAAATTAAAATTTTGACAGATTCTACAGCACAGATAATATTCTCATATATACATTTAGTAATAGGTCAAATTACTCTAATGTTAGAAAGGACGAAGCTATATTATAAAATTTCCGAACGTAAATTTCCTATATTGTCAGATTTTTAGACGGAGGCAGCAAATACGGGCATGATATTCTTATAGTTTTTATAAATCTAGAGCTTTTGCTACAATCAGTTTCTAGATAATGGATACATCCCGAAGAAGCTTTTGAGTAGATAACGACTTCATTGAGGTTCTAGGTTCACATAACTCTTTTCGTTATGCCACTCAATTCGTTACGAAATTTATAAAAATTGTATACCAAATATTATATGATATAAATATTATAATTTTTATTTATGAATATTATTTCTATATAATGCTAGACAGACTTTTTAAATTTAAAAAGGTAAAATTCTCATAGCGCACCATCGCATAATATTATTAACACACGACAGTTGGAATATCGTTTTTATTTAATGCATAGGAATCGAAATTTCTTAAAAAATCGAGTAGTACAACAAAATAAATTACGTGGATTTTTATGTACCTATACAAAAGCCTCTTTGAAGATCGGTGGAGGGAGTGGTGTTGGGTAACGGAACTTCTGGTAAATATCAGTAAAATATTAATTTAATTTTTTTCCATCTCGTACATTATATTAAATGTTTAAAAGTATTTCTGTGTATTACTTGAGAAAATAATCGGATTATATTTATTTTAATGCAATAATAATATATATTGTAATGCTTATTTTTTCGTAACTTGGATAATTTGTATTCCACAAAGTCTTTACGTTTGTTATGTTACAGTAAAAATAGGCATGTTTAAAATAAAAATGCACTAAAATCTATATCAAGTTAAATTAAAAAAAAGTCAATAAACCTTTGTTAATTGTTCAAAAACAAATTCAACCCTCGTTTAAAGTAAGAATAGGAATCGTATAGAATAAAATACCGAATAAATTCGGTTCATTAAAATGTACTATGTAGAAACAGTTTAAAAAAATATATATATATAAATTCATTAAATACTATGTAATATTCGCTTCGTTCAAAATATAATATTGGTTTTTCTTTAAATAGGATAACACATCTTTAAAGTGAAAAATATAAAAAACGATAAAAGTAGAATATAGTTATTAAATATGAAAGAACGTGCGTGCTTATTGACTTAACGGTCGACTGAAATATTTTATTATAAATATTTGGAAAAGATTGAGTGATGGCAATCATTTAAATCGTGAATTCGTAAATGTATAAAAAGCGCCTTAATACATTATTTCATTTAAACGAGTAATATTAACTTTGACAAAAAATTTAAAATGTACATTTTTAGTGTGTGTATATCAAACTTTTACTTGTATATATGTACTTATTTCATCAAAAATTTAAATAAATCTTTATCATTGATATTTTTAGTTATTTCGTTCAAGAATTTTTTCAAATATATAACGATATTTTTTATATTAAATATTTTGTTTATAAACTGTATTGTATGTAATTATGTAGTGTTTCGTTTAAGATAAATTTGGCTCACAAAACTAGTTTATAGAGTTGTACCTACCTATTATCTACATTTTACAAGTCCAACTACGTAGGTACAAATTTAGTCGACTTTTTCGTTTGTACGGTAATTATTATTTAATTTACAACCATTTAGATAAAAATTGTAATGTTGTTAGTTTCAACCCCTAGAAAATGGGTTTTTAATTACCTACCGAAAATGATTACATTATAACGTCTAGATTAAAATGTTGTGATGGTTGATAAATCGGGCGTGTAATTTAAATTGTTTAGACGGTTAATATATTATTATAACGTATAAGGTACAAATTATATATAAAAAAAAAAAAAAAACATACAATGGATGATTATTCATAATAATATTGTAATTTATTGTATTCAATGAACGGTAAATTTTTTTGTATATATGCGGTTTCATTGTGCGAAGGTTGTAATAAACTAATCGTATCATATTGAATAGTTGGTTACATTCTATATTTGTCTATACTCTTTGTCAATGATATATTCTTTAAACAATTATAATCATATTATCAAAATTTCAATTTTAAAGTAAAAAATCTTCTTCGGATATGCCGTTTATTTAGTGATAATTTTATATTGTTTTGAATAGGAACAAAAATAAATGAAAATTCAAGACGAGTCGTGAGATTACTCCTAAACTGCAGTTGTATTCCGTTCATTTAAACTTGCGAAAAAAAACATAATAATTATCATTGTTATTATGCACATCGAAAAACTAAAACAACACTATTGCATTAATACGAATATTAGTTGCAATTTATATACAAATTTAACCCATACTTATTCAAAATTAATTAAAATCACGGTTAGTTTTGTTTGTATTTTTTTTCGAAAATAACTAGGAAATTCATAATATAACTATTGCGCTGATATTCGTGTCAGATGTCTAATTTTATGACATAAAATCTTATATTCTAATGATTTAAATAGTAGGTATGATATAAAAGGCTTTTTGTATATATTTTTTTGGTTATTAAATTCGTTGTTAAAGCGTTTTATCGGTACTTAATATTTTTACGTAATATAAACGAGATGCTTGTTATACATGACTCAAAAATGCATTTAAATGGAATCCAATCCATATTATCGATATGTATAGTAATTCAAAATAAAAATATGTGACGAAATGTAAGTACTTCATAAACTTGTCAATACTTTATAAATTTTGATTACGTCAAAAGATACTTGATTAGGATAATGTGTAATTATTATTTTAAATCTGAAAACAAAGATAAATGATGGGAATCAAGAGACGATTTTGAGTGATATTCTATCTGTAAAATATCATTAAATAAAATCGTAATTGTTATTTCGTTATTTGTCGTATCGTTTAAAAATAAAATTCCTGTTAATAAAGGAAGCTCTAATTTGCTAATAAAAATGTTCATCACTATCCAATAGGTCTGCTCGAATTCTACTCAAAAAAAATATATAAATACACATAATAATAATAACGTTAAAACAAATACGCATTGCTTGAAATCTAAAATGTCGAATATAAATAAACACGCTACGGATATTGTTCGTTATAATTATTAAAACACCTATACCAACAATTGTTGTTCTCGAGATGTAGGTTTATTTAATTTTGAAAAAAAAAGAAAAAATTTCTTAACACCTTAATAATAGCTTATAATGTAATTATCTTGTACTGATTCGTAATATTATTTATGGCGGCAGAACATTTTCCTTTTTGAAATTTATTCATTAAACCTTTGTTAGAACAACGTAAAGATGGTCCTGCACAAAAACGAGAAATTATTTGAGTGAAAAAAAAAAAAAATCGTACTAATCGTATTATAATAGTATGCCGTTGGAACCACGTATTACGTTGGGGAGAGCTCTATAGCTCTATAGGCTAATAATAATTCAGATGGCGATCGGTCCACAAACGGCCGGGCCGACTTCGGGCCCATTGAAGGTTTTTTTTTTTTTTTTTTTTTTTTAACTATTTCGCCGCATTGTTTCGGTCAAAATAATAAAGAGGCGTAAAAAATCAATTTAATCGTTAAACCGGTATATTTTTCGCTCCCGTACACGGAATACGCTATATATATATATATAGTATCGTCGGTACAACAAACGATCCGTACAGAGTCGTTAAACACGACTGTTTATATACATATACTGTACCGATAACGCTTTGCGATAATAATGATTATTATATTATACTATAGGCTGGCCGCCGTGAATAGTAAAAATCGCGTGCGATCGATTTAAAAAACCGATTTAAAGTATTATAAAGGTGGGCACATACAGTTTTCCGGAGGGTTCCGGACACGTCGCCGTCCGATCCGAAAGCTTTTCCGTTTAATTAAAAAAAAAAAAAAAAAAAAACTCTGAATTTCAAAACCGTGGAGACTCCCACCAACGTATCGAAAACGAGGTTTTTCATCAATTCACGGTGGCGCCAGCCAATCTTCGACAAATCGTATCGAGGCGATGTTCAGAAAAACGCATTTTCGTTTCACAAATTAAAATTTGTATGTATTATACGTTCGATTCGTTTTTTAAACGAGTCAAATCACAAAGGCCATAGTAGGGAAAAGGAGAGTGAGTTGGCGACTTTAAACTTTTTGTACGATTATAGTAGATTCATTATTTTTGTCCGATGATTGATTTTCGGAAACATATATTCTATTTAAAAAATAATAACATCTACATTTTGATTTTAAGTATATGTTTTCATTTTATTAAAAACAACTCATAGTCTCGCCATCTTATAGATGGGGTAAGTTGGCGTTATGTAAATATTATATACAAATATAGGTACTTACATTAAATCTGTGACGTATACCACATGCATGCCATATAGCATAAAATTCATATTAAAATTTAGAACAACAAAATTTATTGAATTGTAATAAATAGATAGCAAAAGATTTTCGCAAATTAATAGAAATATACTCTTTATTTAAAAAAAAAAAAAAAAAAAAATTATAAATGTATTTACGTCAGAACAATAAAAAACTTTAATTTAAATAATAATAATATATTGACTTTTTTTACTATATCTGATAATAAATGTATGTTTTATTGTGAAAAAATAGATAGCTAAGAGGAACATTTTATATTTCGATAATAATCGCCAACTTAACCGACATAATAATACTTTATAATAATTATTATTCTAAAACATGCAATAACACTAATTTAATAAGTAACGTACAGAAATAATATGCATGCAAATTTTGCTATCCGATAATTAAATGATTAATGTGTAATTAGAATTATTTGAAAATTCTTACGGCAGGCGGTCGTTGAAAATTATTAAAACGGTCGTTTTGAGAAAAATTATAACAGAAAATCACATATTTATCTCTATAATCTCAAACTTCGAAAACTAAATGTCTATAATCTCCTTGTATATATATTATATTAGAAAACTAATTTATTTGATAACATATAATCAGTGAAAATCAATTCGCCAACTTACCCTCCTTTCCCCTGGTTGTATATAAATAATATAGTTGGATATTGAATTTACGACATAATTGTTAAATTACGTATGCAATTTCATCCCTAATAGTGTTAAGATTACGCATAGTAAGATTTCGCATACGATCTATTCCTAGTAGTTGACAGTGTGTTAAAAATTATAAAAGTAAAAATAATAATAAATATTAATATTATTGTCAGAACAACAATTAAATCAATAAACATTTTTTTACTATACAGCTGAAAAACATTGTTGATCAATCGATATTATTGTCAATTTGTAATTTTGGATTCTAGTATAGAGTAGCAAAGAATTTATTGATTTATAATGATGTTTTATTTATTTTTTGGGTTTTTATGTAAAGTAAATGTTTTCCAGGATAGATGTTTTAGATAATATGTTCCAGTTGGTACTTTAAAGAAGTAATTTCTTGATTTTCTAAGCAGATTTCATATTTTTTTCATATTTCATATGATTAGATGATATATATATATATATAACAATAAAAAAAACCGACAATTATTATAAATTGGAAAATTGAATAAATTGAATAAATTATTTTTCATTGCTTTCAAATTGAATATATGCATCACCTGTGGTATTCTACCCAACAAGCGAAGTGCTTCCACCCCAACTGACTGGTTTTTATATTTGACAACAAAATGTATTTTTATTAATCGTATTTTCTTCAGTAAGTATACCATGGTTGAAATATAAAAGTTTATTGCAAATAGCCTCTGTTTTTATTACGAAAATAAAATGGCAGCGTAAAGGTAAAGCATAGAGTATACTCTATGGAGTAAAGTTTCTTATCATTACCACAGAATGGCTATCAATTATATATAAAATCAATTTAAATAAATATAATATACAATTTCAATGAACAAAATAATCGATTTATTCGCTAAATATATAATTAATAAAGTTATATTACAATTATTAGTAGTTTATACTTTATATTATATAATACATTAAATTTATCGTATGCCAATTCTGATATTTTATTAGCCAATCAAAACGTCGCCCCTTACGCTGCCATTTTAATTTCTTCAAGTGATAATACTATAGATAGTAGGGGTACAACTGCAATAACCTAGTATGTTTCAACCATGCGGTATACCTTGATAAGATTACATTATATTATCTTTATCTGTATTAAGAATCTTGATTTAAGATAGAAATATTGGTATTTATAAAAAAAACTCATTTATAAATTATTATCTTATAAAATATTATTTTAATTTGTTTATATTTTGTTTATACGTTTAAGTGCCTATCAATACATGCAAAATATACTAAATAGTTTAAAGACAAATTTTTTTTGAACCATCACACTATTATAGGGAAATCAATATAATATAGTGAACACTAACAATATACGCTATGAACTAAAATAAAAATTTTATATAAGTGTCAAATCGTTTTTTTTTTTTTTAATGCTTACTAACTAACAAATTAACTTTAATCTAATATTTGTTTAGATACAAATTGATTCATCTATAGATAAACTTCAACGAAATGATCTTTATATGTTAAAAATTTAGTGTTTCTCACTTCATATTTATCTTATCATTTTTTTTTTTTTGATTCCAACGACCAATAGATTCACTATTATAGGTACAACGTATATTATGTAATTGTATTTTTTATTAGCAGAGACACTGATATTAATTAAATATCTGGTATAAAACCCGATGAAATTTTTTTTCTATTTTGGATCTATTATCTTAGTATTATAAATTCTTTTTTTTTTTTTATTTCAAAAGAGTAATTTATTTTAGAAAAATAAATATTAACATTATAACCAATATTTTATTTTAGAAAATAAAGTATAAAAAGTCCGGTCATGCCCGTACATAATTAGTCTTTAATTAGTTTTGATGTATTTGAAAAAAATACTTTTTAAATCCATCAAAATACTTAATATTCACGTAATGAATGGTACTTAACTCCTGAACATGGAATTAATTATTTATACGTTTTGGTTAAATTAACGGCTTTTACTTACAACTCGTCGTTTTCAATACATTATTTTGTAAGTATTTTTGTAATAAACCACGTTCGATTGTTGTATTTTTGGCTCACCTGATCCTAAAAAATAGAAATACACAATTAAAAATTAAATTTACTATTATATATAACATGTTTCAAGTATTAAAAACAAATCTGAAAAATATTATGAATATTATATAAATCGCTATACTATTATTTTATATGTTGGGACTATAAATATTGTTTTGAATTCATTGATATCTGCAGCCTGCAACCGTTAAATAAATTTACATTGCAATTTATAGTGTTATTAAAAATTACAAATTCATATTTTATTTTAGACGGTTAATTTATAGTTATTTTTTATCTTTGGTAATAACGATACTTTGCAAACTATTGCCTTTTCTGTGATTAAATGAGATAACAATTCATTTACAAAAAAAAAATTTTAAAAATGGAAATTTACTTCTAAATTTTTCGTTTACATATTATGAAAAACTTTTATTCTTCAATTTTACTCTGGACATAATAATGTTTTTTATTGTGCAAAATTACTGTGTTTATAATTTATAATTCTTGTGGATATTCTAATTTAATGAATAAATAAAATCAACTCCACAAAAAAATTTAATTTGTATTTTGTATACACGATACAACGATATTATCATCTTCTGTAAAAAATAACGATAGTGATCATATTATAGGTAACAAATACGAAATCAGAAATTTACAATATATGAAATTATATGAACTACTATAAATTATATGTAGGACAAACTAGAACACATAATATAGATAATATGAGTGTTGTAGACAATTTTAGAAATATTTAAAATCAATAATAATAAAAATTTCCTCTAAGAGAACGTGTATTGAGAATAAATCACAATTTAATTATTAAAACAAGCTCTTAACTGAAAATCAAGAATTAATTGTTAGGAAATCAATAGAAATTATGAAAAATGAAGATTATTCATGTCCATTTAAAAATAATCGAAATTTTTAAAATAACAGAAAATTGTAAACTTAATATCGCGAAACTTAATTGGTCGGTCGAAAGATTGGTAGGCGGTAGGTATGGTAGGCGGTAACCAGTCGTTTAATATATCGTGGCTGCATCCATATAATATAAGGTCAGTCGTTTTGTATACCCTCAAGATGATGTCGTCGTCGAAAACCCACGCCTTTACAAAATGAAATGTAAACACTTTGGAACTGAGTTTTATACTTTTTATTAAATTCGATAACAGTATTTTCCGCATACCCATCTTATTTTCGAACCTATTGCTCGGTCAACGGCAGTGATACAATGAACCAAATATATATTCTGTGATTTCAATAAAAATATACATTAATTTAATAATATGGTTGTTAATACACGTCCAATAAAATGTTTGTTGATTTAGAAATAAAATATTCGTTAATTTAACAGTAAAATAATATATAACAATATATTTTATCAACGTCATGGGTAAATTGAATAAAAATGTATTTGAATTAACAAATATTTTGTTAATTCAATTATAAATATTTTGTGTTCATTTATTAATTTCTTCTTCGTATAGAACAAACGTCCATTCGTTAATCGAAATAGTCCATTAAAACAGAATATTTTTTCAATTTAATAATACGTATATTTTATTCTAATAATAAAATCTGTTATAATTTTACAGATTATTTCTATTCAACTATAACTTATATGTTTTGTGAAATTTACAAAATTAATTTGTTATTGTAAATACATTTTTTATTAATTTAACAATATATATATACATTAAAATAATGAAAAATTTTATTATTTCGACAAATATTCGTTTTGTTAAAAATTGATTATTGCATATTGTTAATTCTACCAATGTTCAGTGTAGTAGAGTCGAAAAAGTCTTTTCGTCGCTCCTGGAAGATTGACGTTTCGCATGACTACATTATATATTATATCGCAGTTTCAGTAAGTGTATCGAGAGATATTCCTGTATGTATATATTAACGACGCTCCCAACGAACAGGGAAGTAACTCATTTTTTTTCATTTTTCAGTTTATCCGCTTATATTGTTACGTTTTTTTTCTTCTTGTTTTTCCACGAAAACAGCAGTATATCTAACCTACCAAGGATTTTAGAAATGGAATATTTTATAAAATCCCAATATTGTCGTTTCCGCCGAAAACAGACGTATCTTTAGTTACGCCTTTTTAAAATAATAATTATTTCCGCGAAAAAAACGTACCTAACTCGGTTTCTGTTTTTAAAATTAGTACCTACAAAATATGTAGATAACATAACGATGGTATTAGCGTTACCATGATTTTATCATACTATTAAATAATAATGATAATAATTTTTTTCTTTCCATATATAGAATTAATTTTTTCCCGTCGAAAAAGGACGTAATAGTCATAAATAAAAAAAACAAAAAAATATGACTTATGGTCAGTTACAGAAAGATATTTTAATAAGAAAACAAAAGCAATTCCTCGTCTAACATTAAAAATAGAAAAATATTTAAAAAAAAGAAGGGAAGTATTAAAAAAGTTAAACGCAGAATACGAATTTAACCTGGAAAACTTTAACCGGCTCTCCTGAAAAGTGGTAAAAAGTGTGTGTTACTTCCCTCTTCTTCGGAAACGTCGTGTAGTCCTTTTTAGCAGTTTATAACTCTCGTCGTAAACAAATAAACCCCGAAAGGACAATAAAATAAAAAATAAATAAAAACGAATCGTGACGAGTGCCGTTCGCGGGACCGTATAATATAATCCTTAAATCGCGAAATGCCAGTGCTCAATCATCTCATATAAGCCGTTCGTCGTAAACGCTACCGTTTCTACTCGGGCCCGGAGTGAGTTACGGTCGGCCACACATATCCCGCGCCACCCCATAGCCGTTCCGCGCGTATATTTATTTTTATTTCATTTTTGGTGTTGAGTTACCCGTAGAATTACTTACGGATATATAAACAAAAATCAAATTCCTACAAAACGAACGACAATGGTACTACATTATTATTGTTTTGTGGAAATCGGGTTTTCGTGTTTACGTCTGTATAAGAGCTGAACGGAGCCGGCGGACGAGAACATTCCATTGAAGTAGCGGTGGCAACTGCTACTGCGCTACCCGAAAATTTCACGGTGAAAGTAGCAGTGATCGCTACATTTTATCAGAGGTGCGCGACTTAATGGGAAAATGTAACTTAGTTAAGTTAAGTTAGCCTAAATGCCTTCAGTTAAAAGTTAAGGGTTAACCAAAAATTCATTTAACCGATTAAGTGAAAAGTTAACATTGAAAAAATATTGACTTAACTCGGTTAAAAATAAGTTAATTTTTTTTATTCATTTAACATTCATGTCTTGAATTTCAAAACTTTTTTTTTTAAATCATTCAAATATTTAAGAATAAAATTTCCGCTATTTACTTTTTTTCATATTAAGTACTAGTTACAAGTTTGTAGGTATGATACAATTTTTTGTCTTTTACGTGTTAACTTAACTAAATGATTATCAAAATTAACGATCAAAAGTTAAGTTAAGCCAATGATGGTAATTTAATCTAGTTAAGTTAATTAGTTAATAAACAAATTAATTAACTAGTTGAGTTAAAAGTTATATAAAAATTAACTTTTTAACTAGTTAATGCCTACCATCGTTTTTTATGATAAACTGATAACGAAAAAATATCATAAATACCTACACGAAAATAACAGTGATTGCTACATATACATTTTCGGGCAGGTTTTATAATGCCATGTATTATCCATAGAATATTAAAAGAATCCAGAAAATATGTATTAAATATTAATTGCGTTTTAAGTGTTCTAAAATTAATTGCACAACAAATGGCCCGGTTGACCTCTGGCTTTTGGAATATAATTTTTGAAAATAATATTTAAAAATGTTACTCAACTTTTTCATTTTTGTATACCAATCGTAAAAACTAAAAAGCATCCTGTAGTGAAAACTTTAATTTTCTCATTTTTCCATTCTTGTCAAACTCGACTTATGGCTTTTGGTCTGGGAAAAAATGTCGATATGTCAAAAATCTCGAGAAAAAACTTTAAAATAATACAATACGATAATGTGATAATACGTAATTACAGACTGCAATACTACTTGAGAATGATTGTTATTTTGATAAAAAAAAAAAAGCAGTCACGACCGCGGTAGCAGCACAGAATATTCTGTGGTAACAGTGTGAATATCATATCGGTAATATCGGGGCGATGACGATAATAACAACGTGACCAACTGAATGTATAGCAGTCACTGTTATTTCCATTTCTCGAGTGGCAGTCTGTGATTGCTACTTCCGATAATCACCGCTTACACTCTTACACTGGCACTGCCGTATCTCTACAGTATACACCTAACCTTAAACATTAAACGTTATACTATTGTAGCTTCGAGTAGTAAATTATTATTAATATCATTCGGACAATGAATTATGTATCGTCGAAATCAGTATTCGGCCCGACGGTATTTCGGTCGAAAGACGCGTGATGGTTTGAAATCGTATTCGACATGTCGAAATTGGCTTAGTATAAAATATTTCCGACGAAAAGTTTACCTTGCGGTTGTAGAACGAACAGTCTACAGTTGCTCGTGTCGCGTGATCGTGTGTTTGAATAGGGTGCTGTGCGAAAAAAATGCAATTCGATTCAACGATACGATATTCCGGAAGAAGTTATAAGGAAGTCCGGGCTGAGAATTTAGAACGCAGTTAGTTCGTTATATACGGCATGCCTATGTGTTATACGTAGAGTTCGAAAATTGCGGGGAATTTATTTTCTTAAAAAAATTTTATGCACTCGTGTGAAAAATAGAAAAATCTATGTATATACATTTTCAAAAGTCGTATAGGCAAGGATATTGTTCCATTTACTATAATATGTTTTATGATCAATGAAAAATAGACCAAATAGAATCTATTATAAATATTTTTTAAATATACTAAAGCTATTAATAAAAAAAATAATATTTTCAGACAGTTAGAATACAACTTTAAAGGACTGGTCACATGTGTTTATTTACAATGTAATATTATTATCAGATTTAATTTAAATTAACATCAGAAAATAGGTGTAATATATAATACTCATATATTATTATGAAGTAAAATTACGTTATACTGAATATCCATATTAATATTAATTTAAATATGTAAAAAGTAAGAAATATCTATGTTTTTTTTGAATAATAATAAAAAAAATTAAAATTAAAATAGAAAATAACCGTTGTGTACTAGGAAATCGTAGAAGATATTCATAAACATGATGTGCACGAGGGTCAGAAGTTTGAATAAAGTTAGCAATTTGCTATAAATTAAAATGATCAAGGTCGGAGTTCCCATTATATTATTAAGAAATTTAAATTCTCCTAGGTTATGTAATGAGATTAGATTTCGTGTTACTTTTCTTACAAAAAATGTAATTGAAGCTGAAATTTTGACGGGATGTGCTAAGGGAGAAAAATGTTTTACCGCAAATATCATTATACCCGAACGATTTTCCAGTTAAATTCAGAAGAGTTCAGTTTTCAATAAAAGTTTGTTTTATAGCAATGACAATAAAATAAAGTACAAGGTCAGACATTAGCTCATTATGGAGTACCAGATTTGGACAATATCTGTTTCTCACATGGTAAATTGTATGTAGAATTTTCTAGAGTTGGAGAACCTGACCATTTATACGTGTATGCACCAAAATATAAAACTCGAAATGTGATATATCAAAAGGTTTTGACTTCTAGTCATTTATTACTACATTATTTCATTCCTAGTCCTTTTTAAATATCATAAATTAAGTTAAATTACTTATATTATAAATAATTACATTTTCGTTCAAATCTGCGTTTGGGCGAAGTCGGGTAATCTAGTATACTTATATATATATAATACATATAGTATGGTTCCACTAAGGTACTTAAAATGTGGTGGCTAGTCTGGTGGTAAACAGTCTCATGGAAGTGTTTATTTTATATTTAATCAGTGATCAGAATGATTTAATTAACTCTGTGATATTGAGATCAAATGACTTAATATGGTCGAAAATTTATCTTTTGGAGATGAGCTTACTGATTTTGATAAAATAATGTACCCGACGCATAGATGAGTAGCAAAGGAAGAAGGTCGTTTAATCTACGGTAATATGGACGGAAATCAAGTGTATAAAATGTTAAGTGATCGATTAGTATTTTGGTAAATTCACGTAATAACCTGATCCTAAATATCTAATCATTTTTATTGATAATGTATAAAATTGCAAATTTCAAATCAATACCTATTATGGTATCTATAGTACTTATAAAATTATCCACGTGGCTTTCTAGTGGTTGAAAGTTTTTCTTCGGGAATTTTTTATTTTTATTTTTTTTGAAAAATCATATACTAGTATATCTACTTAGGTGTATCTACATAGGTACCTACGGTATAGATTTTCTTCTAATTTGTCATACACATACTATCCTAATTTTTAAATAATAAAACAAAAACAGATCCATTTAAAATTGACATTGATAAATCAATGAATGTTTAATAAAAACCATACACATATTTCAAACATTTCAAATTCAACAAAATTTCCATCAGATTGATTTTTTCGTCATATAGGTTTCCTCATTCAAATTTAATTTGTCATTTGGGATAAACCATATTATCATATATTTACAAATCTAGTTTTCTGTAAAAATCATGTTTTATTATAAAGAATACATATTCTCTGAGACCACTATTTTTCCTATAATTTATTATAGTCCATATTTAATAAGTGCATTGGGAAAAACCATTTCTCAAAAAATGTCGAAAATATATATTTTTTTTTTAAGTTTGTTGTATTTAAATAAAATTAATGAAATTATTTTTTTTATTTAATTTATTTAATTTATTACCAAAGTCCGCACGATATAATAAAATAAAAATCAATGTAAATTCATAATCCACCGGATAAGGTAATATTTCTAATTCTTCTATCCCCTTATTAAATAATCAATACATAAATAACCTCTATCATATTATATTCAATTATTTTTTATATAAGAGCTTAATATAATGATATCTAAACAAAAAAGGTTTTAAATCACCAAGTTTTAATGAAATTATTTCATATGGTTATTATATGAGGTTAACAGAGAATCCAACATATCTATAATGTACATTCGTAGAAAAAATGTATCAATGTTAAAACTTCAGAAACGCTTACTCGAACACAATTTGAAAATACCGAGTTACATCATTTTCGTTCCAATCCCAGAAAATGCCAAAATACTAATGTCCGATTTATACTTATGTAATATCATGTCCTGGGCACAAAATTCTATATAGGTAAACAAAATAATTTAATAATTTTTGGAGATAATTATCCTGTCAAAGATAAACCTCTTAAGGTAATTGCCTTGTACATAATTATACATTAAAAAAAAACTTGGGTTTAAAAAAAAAGAAACATAAGCCCAATTTCATAAAATTAAATTTAACTAAATATAAAAAATAATGGTCTTATCTTTCATACCTCTCTATGATTTATATGAGATTTACTAGAAAACATACTAGATTTAGCAACATATATATATATATATATGTATATCATACATTATTGGGTATTCCACAAAAGAAATTTAAGTGATCTGTACCGTTTATACTTCATACAACCCTTTGGTGGGTATATTGTCTTATTATTGATGAATGAAAGTGCATAAATAATATAGTAAACGCGATACATTCTCCGTTTCAATTAGTCGAACACTGTGCAAATAGTTGACGGTTTATTCAACACATCCATAAGTACAGTAAAGGGATAAGTACTAAAAGTCTCGTTATTCTACCATCGGGTGGACATATAGACGTCAAGCAACCACTAAGTTTAAAATATCGATAGAACCAGCGTATTATTTTGAACATTTGATCAAACTACGAAACTTATAAGAACGAAAATGATATTCTTCGTTATCTCAGAATAATTTCATTCACTCGCGAATGACAAATATATTGTGTAACCGAGCATACGTGCTGACGATTAGACGAACGGTCCTTTTCATGACCAGAAAAATCGTTAAAGAAAGAAACATATAGTATGCGAAACAAATGACGCGATCTAGCGGCGAAAACGACAGACGCCGAAATACACGGGTAATACCAGTAAGACCATGTTAACTTATACCTGTAATATCGATGACGCTGATATTAGTAGTGAAGTAAATCGGTCGCTTCGCTAGTGTTCTATCTCATGGAATAATTTTTTTTTATTCCATGTTCGAAATTAAACGATCATAACAAGGATTTGAAGTTTTATAACTTGACACAAATGAAATGTTAACGAGTTAATGTCGCATTTCATCAATAGCCTTACGAGTTCTTTCCGTCTGCGATTTTTTTCATTTTCACCAATTTTTACCAAAATTTTCTTGCATTTTTAATTATATTTTGTTGCTACATCATTTGTCCACCATGTTATCCGTCAAGTGCTGTATCTTTATTCTATGGGTAATACGGGCTGGACATAAGCATACCATACATTGCTAGAGACCCAGAGCCAAATCGCGAGCTCTGATTGGTTGTATTTATTTGGTGATAACAATTCAAATTTTTTATCCAACTATAATAAATAGTAACTGTAGTATCACAGATTACAAATTTACATTAATTTATTTTATATTTTATAATAATGAGTAATTACTTGATTTATGTGTACCCCAATTAAGTGAGTTTTAAAAAACAATTTGTGTAGAATTTTTGATTTTCTAGTCTTAAAGTATATTATCTGTTTTCAATTTGTTTTTTTCAGTCTAAACATTAAATTTGGACGCAATTAAGATTGTTAATTAAGTTTATATATATTTTAAGATTTTGCATAATATTAATATGAGCACTACTTAATGTGGTATGTATTTAATTGTCGTTTTTGAAGTGTTAGAACTATATCGTATTACCTTTGAGAATACATCCCTGTAAATTATTATGCTAGTAATTGTATCACTAATATATAATAACTTATTTATTGGTAATTCAAGTTAATGTAAACTAATGTTTTTAAATATATCTCAACACAGTTATTAACTTCTCATAAAAATAAAATCATGCAAGCTACTTGTTAGTAGGCCGTTCAGTATTTATTTACACACCAAAATACTAAGATATAATATACTGTAAGTAAACAAAATTGAAAACATATGAAAAATACTTCCATAAAGTAGCTTGAAATTATCTGTAAATACATAAATTAATAAAATATAGGTTTCCCAGTCATAGTATTAGTTAGAAATCACTGAAGTGTAGTAAATATTAATTATAATTCAAAAATCAAACAATCAGAGCTCGAGATTTGGCTCTGGGTCTCTAGCAATGTATGGTATGATATGATATGATATGCCCGTGACAAAACGTGTAAAGGTGAGATTCGGGAGATCGTCCTCCCCTATCTCGCAAGGATAACGATGCCGTATTGGAGGAAACACACATTCGACCACTATCCGCAGAGGCGAGTAGCTGCCGTTTTCTAACTGAAAAAACTCGATATCCCCTCACAGATAACACTCGCAGCAAACACTAGGCAGAACCCCAGAGGGACAATTCACCCAACGACGAATGGGTAGAATACGATTCCGTATGCTCATTGTTCGACAATATCTTTTTTTGACCTTTTTTTCGACACGATTCCGTACGGTGTTTTAATGCAACGTTGCCACGATTTATTGTAAAGACATGTTATCACATATCGTAATATATGTATTATAGTGATATAAACATACGAATTACTAGTGTGGAATCGTAAGAGGACGTCAAATGCACGGTTTTTAAGGGGTTCAGTATAAGCAATTTTAAACCAATATTAGGAATAATAAAAATCTAGCAGTTTAAAGATATTTTAGTACATTTTAAAATTAATCTAACGATTTATACTTAATAAGTTCTTTAGGGTGGTCCTTATTTTATTTAGTAGAGAATTGATAGCATCCATATCTGTCAACATGCGAACATGCGCAGTAATCCATTTAGTATCCCGTCAATTTCTCGAGGATAATTGATAGCGCGGTATCAAAAGCGTTTATATTGAACGATAGAAAAATATTATTAAATTGATAATTTCAATAAGTTTAGATAGCCATTAATTACCCATTAGTTTTTTTAAATATAACACAATTTTTTATTAAAGGCTTGTCTAAAAGTTGCATGAAAATATAATTATCTAAAATTAATGTATACATTGAAAACAAATTGTATTATTAGTTTAAAAAATTTTTTTTCGTCGATCAATTGTCGTTTGATCAATTATTTTCGAGCGATTCACAATATGTATCCAATCAATTGCTCTATAATTGATTTGTAAACGCATATGCAAGGTTTTAAGGCTTTTGTGTACACAAAAGTAGCAAAATGTTTAATTATATGAAATTTTACAAACATACAAAAAAATGTATTAACAAATAACATTATAGCACACAAAATAACTTTCAAGCAATTTATAGCATAATTTTGGTTTTGATAATAATTGCAAGTCCAATAGTACAATATGTGCATTGTGGTTAAAACAAACATATGTGTATTAGATATATGACGTGCATATACTACAGAAAAATACATTATCCTCCTTGTCCCTAGAAAAGTTATTCGTATACATTTATAATATTATACAATGATAAAAATATTTTAAATCGTATTTATCAAACGAATAATTTAAAACAACCACTTGTTAATTATAAACAAAATAATTAACATTTTGAGCCATTGTATGTTTCCAAAAAAAAAATCGTTATTATACCTCATACGCCATATTAGACCTATAATTGTTTCACTATTTTTATTTCATGTTTTATTACTGGTAAATGTTTGAAAAACGTCATCGTCCATCAACCGTAATATTGATTGACATGTTAATATCCTTTGGATGTTTATTTGTATATTTTATGGGTATTTACGGTACAAAGACAAATCGAACAAATTATGAAGAGAAAGAATAATACGATATAAATGAAATACTCATATACATAAGTACGTTTTTTTTTTTTTATTAAAATTAAAAAATATATATAAATTATTATCACGATAACAAGTTTTTTATAAATAAATAAATTTAAATTGATAACCATTGAACTTTTGATAGAATTTCCTATGTATACTTAACATTATTTTCTATTATTTTTGGGTTTAAATTATTAATTTAATCATTTCAATATAGTCATACGAACACCAGATATATTTTATTATAGTAATTGTGGAATGCGAGAAATATGCGATTACTTTAGGTAAGTATAGTAATATACTCGTATTATGCCATCTGTCGACTAAATCAAATTATGTCTTTAAATAAAATAATGAATTACAAATATCATATCCGCAAAAGTATGTATGACGATCACTAATATTCAAAAAAAAAAAGTTTTTTTTGAAATAAATATGTGACCAAAGCGCGGTACCTAATATCGATGCGTGTATGTGAGTGTATTTGGATAAAATTTCCAATTGTTGTACTATTAGGAACTACAGTATCTATAATAATAAAAAAAAAACCACAACTGAAATTTAAATTAAAATTTTTATAATATAATCAAACTACTTCATAAGAATATTATTATTTATTATTTATTATTTATTATTTATTATTTATTATTTATTATTTATTATTTATTATTTATTATTTATTATTTATTATTTATTATTTATTATTTATTATTTATTATTTATTATTTATTATTATGTAAATGTTATACGTAATGGAAAGTTTTAGTTCCACAACTTTAACATTGCTTACGAACACATTTGAATACTTTATATTTTTACTAGTCTTCTATCTGATTAGGTATCCGTATCCCAATCGGTAATGCGCTGGTTGTTTAAACGCTAGGTATAAGTAAATATAGGTAACTGGAAAACCATAAAAAATTGTGAGATACCTACTCCTGTGGGCGAAATAATAGACGGTGATCGACTCATAACTTTACTTTTCTTTTAATCTTTAATTTTGTGCGCCCTATATGCGATATCTATGTGTCAAGAATTCAAATGGCTGTACGACCGCTTTTGAAAGTAACAATGCTACGAATTATGGAACACAGACTTACGATATCGCTTACGGTGACTTCACGCAGTCAGGGATATTAACGGTGCCTGTAGTTCATCTCAGAGATGCACATTAAATTACGACTGCACATGTCTCAGTAGAACAACTATGTGATATCTCTGAGATTAATATTTGCACACAGAGACGCGTGTTTAATTAAGTAACAGAAAAATACGCTTACATTTGGGTGAGTGCATAAAACGTTGATAATAATTATTTAAAATGAAAAAAATAATTAATAATCAGACTTACAGGAATATTAGAGGGAAAATTTTATTGACATGAATTTTGAAAATAAATATACATATAGGTATAGTCTGTAATTTAATAATTGTATTTTATATTTATTAACTGTACTCTTCAATGATGGGCTATTGACATTCATAAAAAAAAGTCGCGATATATTCGCATCAGCTCAAGACCATACATTTTTTAATCAAAACATTAAAAATATCTAGGAACAAAAAAATAAAATGAAAAATCCACCGTATACCTATATTGACTTTATTTCAAATTGTATTTACACTGTTTATCTCGATCCTGGTAAAAACCAAATCTGGACAAATACCTGTGAAGAATTAAAGTTAAATTTAAAGCTATGTTTTCAAATAGGTTTTTTAAAATTTACTTCTAACTTAATAAATTGAATTGTATATGAATCTGACATGTTAAACTCAACATAATATAATAATATATTATATATTTATATGATATTTAGTACGTAAATATAATATCATAAATGATGTAAAATTAAAAAAAAAATTTTTAATCCAATTCCAAATTGTAATTAACTTATAGTAGAGATTTATATTAACATATAATTTCATAATATTAAGATATTATTTTGAAAACATATACAATAATCTAAATTTCTAGAAACTCAATTTTCTATTTTTATTATTATTTAAAAAGCATAAAATAAAATTTTTTAAATAAATCAGATGTATATATTAATATATAATAATATATATATATATACGAGTATATACATGTACATATGTATCTATTAACTCTTAAATTATAGAGTTGATAAGACCTATATACTCGTACTTCAATATACTGATAATATTGGAAGTATCATTTGTCGCATATTTTTATACTTCCTTAATAGAATAGGTATAACATATTATTATAGTTAAAAAATAAATAAATATTTAACACAAAATTCAGTATTAAATACAATTTGCATAAAATTCGAATATTTATATATATATATATTATTATTTTACAAAATACGTAAAACACTTAAAACCCATTCAAAAATTAATAACACCTATAGAATAAAAAAAAAAGTTATTTCATAATGAAATCCGAAGACTAAAAAAGCGAATGGTTTTATTAATTTGACTAAATTTAATTAGGAATTGTTTATTTGTCGCATTGGGGAAAAAACCGGCACTAAACATTAGCACAATTATTATCGAGACAAATATAATAATTTACACGCAAAACACACACTCCAGATATAGGGTATTGGATGTGTGGAAACAATGATTTTACTAAAATATTACGTGGTTCACGAAAGTCACAAAGCTAGAATTACACAAATATCATGTCGTTAATAATAGGTCACCAATATGGAACAAATTACGAATAAAACATCGCCAGTATAAAATTTAGTATTAATGTAGGTAATTATAATAAATAAAATATATATATTTACTCGATAACTCTATTTTTCTACTGCATAATTTGAGTTTAATTATTAAAAATATTATAAAATATAATATTAAAAATATTATTAAATATTAGGTATACTATATTGTAACACAAATATAGTAAAGCAAAAACTTATGATTAAACCATTAACAGCCGAAATCGCTATTTTGTTCGGTTTAATAATTATTCCTTGGTGTTTTTTTGAATTACCTGTTATTTCAATTTAATTCATGTTTGGCCCGGCATCTAAAAACTTGTTTACATAAATATGAATCGAAGGTAGACGGACAAAAGTAAACAATAAATTCCATTTTATATGAACCAATTAATAAATAATGAATAATAATTATACTGAAATATGTATATTTTCCTATGTTTATTTTATAATCGTGATATTTTTTCGGCATACCTGTTGACGGACACAACGGAGACATAAACATCTTAAACGCCGTATACAATATGAAAAAAGAACCTACAAAAATATATTGTTTAGGAATTTAAAGATTTTAATTTTTTTTTTTTGGGGGGGGGGGGAAATTTTAGAATAACAATAATAAAATAACAAAAAAAGCATTTCTCTTTAATCTTATTCTAAGGAAATAAACCTTATTTTTTCATAAGTAAACGATTATAATTATAATTTTAATATATACAATTTAGAATAGTACATAACATAATGTTATATAAAAATATAGGTAAAACCAATAGAAATAAAAAACCGTTTTTTTTTCGTTTTATAAAATTTAAAAAGGTTATTATTACAAAATACATATTATACTATGTTGATTATCTATATACATGTATACATTTTCCAATAAATTCCAATTCCGTCTGTATACGAATATTATCGTTCGAAACATATGGATATTTATTCAACCATTGTAAGTTAATGTATTAATGTAATTATTGTTTATATATATAATCATTAATTAGTGTAAAATTGAGCATTCTGTGTTAGAAATCGTTGTAATATTATTTGATCCGATTGGTTTCGTTGAATAAATGTCGTACCATTATTGTTCCGGATCATAATAGAGGATAATTTTCGAAAATAACAACACATTTTGCGATGAAAAAAACTTTAATCTCATCAGAGATAATAAAGCGCGGTCTTATAACGAAAATTATGTTTTTTTCTTGTTTTACATAATAATAATAATAATAAAAAATTACACTATTTTTCCAGGCAAATTAATTAATTGATTGCAATTTATAACAAGAAAAAAAAAATTATATTTTTTACGATCAAAACGAGTAATACACGGACACGGAGACGACCAGTATTAGATGCACCAAATTACATTAAATTAGTCTAACCGAATATCACGTCCACCATAAACCGTATTATTCATTTTCTATTGTAAATGATTACATAATCGTATTATTATTATTCATGAAAAATCAACGATCTGAAGAACTTTAACACGAGACGGCGATATTTAAAATGGAATAATAATATAAAATTATATTTAAACATAAATCCATACTCGTAATGTTTATCGAATAAAGATATTTCACTCGGTGTGTAAACTTTAGAAATTTTGCATTCAAGACATTTATAAAATTACTGAAATCCTAAAATCAATATTAACTGCTCAAAGAACAACAATAAAACTCATCACACATTATTTCACGATGTTATAAATCCGTTATTTTATTTGAAATATATTATTTGCAGTGTTGGTGTTTTATTACAACGAAAATATTTAAAATAAATATAATAGTAATAGAATTTTTTTTTTTTTGTTTTGGAAATTCCCTGGGATCAAAAATTATCTACTATCATTACATATTTCACTGAACCCAAATTCTAATCATTTTCTTTTTTAAAATATTTCGAAATAATTGTATATTTCAACATGGTTTTTCAAATGTAATGTCATATAGTATTTTTACTCTCACCATTCGTATTTCAATATTTTTCAGTGTAAATTAATTATTTTTACTAATTATAAAATTATAATACTGGGGTCGAATAGAGTATATACCTAGGTATATATTCATTATTATATGTTAAACACACAATTATATTGTAACAAAAATACACAAGTATTAGATATTTAAAATTATTATTAAACAGTTAGTCTTTAAAGTATTAATATTTGTGTTTAAATACATTTAAAAACAAAATACTTTTCAAAGAAACACAAATATTATTGAACGGTTATTTCATTGACATTTATTATCGTGCATACAAAAAGAGTTTGGAAAATACCTATAAATCTTTGCCCCTGAAACACTTGAATTTTAAAAGAAATTATTTTTAATATCATTCCAATACGATTCAAAATTAATTTGATATATCCAATTATTATTGTTACCCGAGACTTAGTTAAGTTTTTAATTTAGACATTGATCTTTGGGTATCTGTTATCCAAATTCTAGCACATTTGAAAATTAAATTTATAACATTTCGTAGCATTTTATGTGATGTAAATACTTGTATTTTTGAGTACTATCTACAAAATGTATATTTTAACATTCTATATAAGCACTTAGGTATATTATATTTTAAATATAATGAATATATTACATGCGTAAAATATAAAACATCAATAAATTAAAAATTAGCGTATAATATCACAATTTATTATTTTTAAGAAATTATAATCAAAAACCAGTTCCATCAAAATGGTTAAATAATGTAGATATTTACATTGTGTTTATTATTAAATACCGAAAACCCACAGAAATTATACTTATAGAAGTTAGTGGCATTTTAAACAATTAACTCAAGTAAGTCTAGGTAGATATTGGTAATGAATAATATGTGAATCTTATACTTACGAAAGATAACTATACATATTTGGTAACATGGTGACAAAAAATGAATAAAAATAGATTGGCGTATCGGAAATTATATTATAGAATATAACTCAATATACGTATATATGGCCTTGTCAGAGAGAAATTTGCCATCCATTGTAAGCGATATATTTGTAATCTGATAACAACATTTTATTTCCTATTATGTTCTTCCCTAGTCGCTCTCTTTTTTTCTTTATCTACGAATGTTTACAAATTTTAAAGGCTTACTTTTAAAACCAACATGACGAACGTAATACCACAGAATAAATCAGATAAATTAATATCTCGGTTTGACATATACCTACTGTGGTAATGTATTTATATCAGAGCTTTAACGATAATATTCTATGTAATTTATTATTATTCGCAACAATTAATGCGTGTCTATCACACATTTATTTTTTATTCCAAATATATAATATTGTTATGTAAACAGATTATTATCAGTTAATAATATGATTACAATAACTCATATTTTCCACTATTCCAAACAACAAACCATGTCTGCATTCGATATGAACATAGTGGAACATTCATAGATTCAACGTTTAAGACTCCCGAGTCAGACGTATATGTATGCCATTGCCCAACAAATCAACATTGCAATTGCAATTTTTATATACTCCCGAAATTTTCGAAATCGTTCAAAATCATCAATTGATAACAGAAATTGAATAAAGTCAATATTGACTGAGATACTTAACTTTTTAATTTTGGCGGCCATTGGTTCCCAAAATGTCACGATTATCGGATAATCCGTAAATGGAATGAAATAACGTATCATATTGGAATATAATTGGAATTTTTTATAAATAATAATAATAATTTTAAATTCGAATCGTGAAACATAAAATTTGCGCGCAATTCTTGTATCACCAATAATGAGATAACCTATTGAGAACCCCCGATAAAAGCAAAAATGAAAATATCGATTTACATCATGGAACAAATCGTAATTAAATTTTTTTTTTTTCAAAATATTTAAAATTTCATTGTCCATCGATTGATATAGATTTCATGTATATGGAACGAACGGATAAAGTTTTATATACCTTGACGAGTAGATATACTCGTCCATAGCATTCAAAGGGTTAAACGGGTTTTTTTGCTAACTTAATATAATATATTTTATATGTTATACATCACACCATAGTGAAATAAATAATTGAATTATATAATTTTTTTTCTATAATTTTTTCGTTTACAAATTATAATATAAATAATTGAATCTTAATGAAAATACGTATTTTTATAAAAAAAAAAAAAAAAACAATAAATATGATAAAATATAATTGTAAAACAATATGATTTCAATTTAAAACTTTAAAAATATGACTCTTTTAGTTTTCAATTTAAGACTGACATTTTTTTTTAATTGCATTTTATATTATTTATAGCATGAAAATAATAAAAGACGAAACAACGGTAACTACTATATCGATTAGACTAAATTTATTTTGCGTTCCGGACAAAATGTATAATTAAATTTCTGATACAACGACTATGAATAATACGAATAATACCGTCCAAACAAAAAGTTCAAATATATTATAATATCATGTTGTTCTTTTGTTATAGACTTTACAATTGAGCTATTATTTTTATTCTTTCTGTAAGTTCAGAATGTATGAAACTTTATAGTTGAATTCGAATAATTGAGGTACTTATACGATTAATCATTCATATTTATATAGCTATAGTTTTCATTATACATAATATGAAACCTAGAAAATTCATGGAAAAATGAACAACAAACAAACGAGTATTTTTATTTTTATTTTTATAATTTTTTTATATTAACCATGTATATTAAAAACGTATATGAAAAAATTCCAAAGGAATTCACTAATAAATCCGATCAATAATTGTTTATTGTTTATTTTTGTCCTCCTCCATAATATATATATTAATAACAATAATCAAAAATTGTTTTCATTACATTGTAAACAATTTGAAATTAACAATAAGTGATATTTAATTTTATGTCAATTTATTATTATATTATATTATATTATAATATAATATATATATATTATTAATATATTAATAATAAAAAGTTTTTTTTAGAAAAGATATCTAATAGGAATACTTTTACTCGCACAAAAAATTATTCTAAATTTTTTTTAAATCCTTTCAAAAAAAAAGGAAAAATAAATTAATAAATTGGTTATTTACAAATTCCAAAAATTTATTTAAAAAAAATTTAAAGTATTTTATATTTGATGTAAAGTGATGAATATATTGATTTTAACATTATGTGTTTTTTTGTCATCATATTTATGTCAAGTAGAAGATTCGGATTAAAATTAAATTTTCCTAAAAAATTGGTTTTAGTTAATAGTCCCTAAAAGTTTATTTTTTCAATTTTTCAGTTATTTTCTTAGCGTAAATGGAAAATTTTTATACTTACAAATTTTTTACATTAAGTAAAAAAAATTGTTTCGTTTACCTATTTTTTTTTAAAAAAAAATAACATATTAATTAATAAAAACTGAACTTTTCTCTTAATTTTTTTTCAATTCAATGATTTTTATTACATTCAAATTTCAATCAATAACAATAATATATTATTCTGTTATGATGGACCAAATTCATTCATGTGTCTAATCACTTTTTTAACGCTTAAAAACAATTGATCTCTATAATATATTATTATATTCTTCTATATACCCAATTCATCTTTATTATAATTTAGTATGCTTATTGGTTAGTAGATACTAGATAGTCATTTCATTTTAACTTCAAGTTTTTGATATTTTAAAATATATTAGTAGGTAATACATTATACACCATCATTATATTCTAGAATCTAGAGATATCGGAGGATGTTCAAAAATGTTATCTTTTTATTGTATTTAAATACAAATATTCAAGTTTTATGCAAAAAAATAAAAATATTTACACTTGTGTTTGAATATTTTACAAGGGCAAAACCTTTAAATTACGAATGGGTCAATTATAAAATGTAAGTTTCACTTGATCCAAACTTTAGAAAAAATTCATATTATTACGTATAAAGAATTCGTTTAAGTATACACTCATCATAACACTATACAAGCTACAGTTCCATAATTATTGTGAAAATTCCAAAAACAAAATATACAAAGATACCATCACGCATATGTTGAGACAATAATATTTCCATCATTAAAAGTTCTTTGTTTTTTAATTGTACCATGAAACAGAGTTTAACAAGGAATTATTTTTTATTTTGTCGTTGTCGTATTTAATTTATTTATGAAAATTGCTAAAATACATTTACGATAGATGGTGCCTGAACCTATATAAGAGTATATAAGTATATAAGCAAAATAATGTTATAATTTTCTCAAAATGTCTTTCATATTTTTAAATATCGTCTTTTATAAAATATAATAAATATACATATTATATATATTTATATGCATGAATATATACGAGTATATATAACGATGCACGACATTCGTCTCATTATATTTCATTTGAAGTCTATGGATATCCAACAAGTCATATTATTCTGTCCAAAATAAATCTTAGCTTTAAGAATAGATAATTTGAAAATCATTAATATGTAAAAATATTATAAGAAAGTATCATTAGTATAAAGTCAAATGATAGTTAAAATGAAAAACTAATTATATAAATTAAATAAAAAGTAATTATAAATTTTGATTCCTTTGCAGACTAAAAACCCCAATCTTATTTCACAAATGTCTGTTCGCAATTATCTCGCACTAATAAATTACAATATTTTCGAGTCTTTATTTTTGGTTTTATATTTTTACGAATCTTTTATAAAATAAAATATATATGACTGAGAAATATTCAAAATATTATATTTGTCCATTTTTTAATTGGAATTTCGAAATCAAATTTCTTGGACACTTATTCTAATACATTACCAACTATTTATTCTAACTTAAAATATTTTGAATTTAGGATGTTATGATATAATTCATAATTAATATTATGCAGCGGGAAATTATATAATATATTATTACGAGCCATTAATTAAATTGCAACGTTCGTAAACATAGTTTACACGTGAAGGATGTGCAAAGTTGACGAAGAACCTTGACTGCCTTATGGAGTTTGTGCGTAATTTGCGCCAACAAGTTGAAAGTTTTTCAATGGAATTCAGATACTCGACATATTCGAAAGTAACTTTATGTGCTCGCGAAAGTTTTAAACGAGTTTCATTCAATACCAATATAATATGTTCTCAGTTTTAATTTTTCAACATCGTTGGCAGCGTACGTTAGTGTATACATTATTCATTAAGTTTTAAAAAATATGAAATAAAATACATATACTTTATGTTAACTTATTAAATTTTTATTGTTCATTAATAAATCACATGATAATCTCTGTACATGATGGCAATAATCGAGAATATTGGTTAAAAAAAAAAAGAAGTGTAGGTACCTGTGTAGTTAACTGTTTTCGGTCTGGGTCTTGCCATTTTTTAAGACAACAAGATGAAGATCACCTACGCCCAATTTCTCCGGGAGAAATCCAAAACATAAAATCCATACCTCGAAACAAAGCCCCGGGCCCGGATGGTATCACGAATGCAGCACTTAAGCAGCTATCAAACAGAGTGATACTATATAATATTATATTCATAAACGTATTTATAATTTATTATTATAATAATAATAATATAATTATATATAATATAATTATTTATAATATAAATAATATTTATAAAATATAATGGTTAATAATTTTATATTAAAATGTATAACTATATACTAGTATATAGTTATACTTACTGCAAAATTTTCAACACTTGTTTACGCCTAAAATACTTTCTGACCAAATGGAAAAATTCTATATCATTATCATGATATCAAAACATGAGAAGGACTTAATAGTATCCCACAAAACCATTGTCCGATTTTACTGATAAGCACCATAGCGAAAGTATACGAAATCACGCTTGTGATAAGGGCAGTAATTATGGAAAATATAAGTCTAGAGCCATTTGCATTTTGATCACAGCATTTTACCTCCACCCAACTAGTAAAGCTGGTAGATTATCGCCACCAATAAAGGAGAAAAGACTGCGGAAATAGGTATTCTTAGATTCCAACAAAGCGTTTGACGAAGTATGGCATAATGGCCTTTAAGAATTCCATGTTACTACACTATATAGTAATGCTACATTTTGTTGTATGCTGAAACGGTCACCTTGGGGGGATAGGACCCACCACTTATTCTTTATTTATGTTTTATTCAATTAACGATAGCGGCCTCCTTCAAGTCGTCACTATAAGTATATGAGTATTGGACGTCCACCGAAGTAATGATTAGGGACAGTTCCGAGGAAGAGTACAGTAGATAATAAAAAAAAAAAAAAGTTCATTTGAGTACTGAGTTTTTTTATGGAAAATTAATTCTAGTTGGTTCTATAAAAAGGAGTAATTTTTCTACATTCTCGGTATCTCAGGTTTGATTTTTTCGAAAATCGAACGGTTGGTAACTACGCAAAAAAAATAAATAAATAAATAAAACTAGGTGTAAATAATAATTTAGGTATTCGTTTCAACAATTGGTATTTTTAAATTGTATAAGCAATATACAATGTATAATCATTTCTAATGAAGTGGATGTTTTTATAGGGGGATTAAGAGTTGGATCAATCGAGCGGTCTCGGGTGGGTTTTGCATTTGTTTGATGTCCTGACGCTGCCTGAACGGCCGATCACTTGGATGTGGTTGTATGGGGAGGTGGATGCCTTGTAGAACATGGCTGCGGATTGTGCTTTGATAGTATCTTTAAGTGGCTTGAGGTTAACAGAGTGGAGGGTGACTGAGTTTCTGACGAATGTAGGAAGACCTAGAATGGTGCGGGTTCCGATGGTTTGGACCGCCTCAAGCCTTTGCCATTGATTTTTCGAAATGAAGGGTGCCCACGCTGCACCGGCGTACGTTAGGATAGGTAGGACATACAATTTTAGAATGTTGATTTTGGTTCGGGTTGCTAGTGGGGAAATCCTATTTAGGATCGGATAGAGAATGCCGCGAACTGTTGTTGCTTTTTTTATTATAGTAGAGGCATGGGTAACGAAGCTGAGACGGCGATCAATAGTTATACCTAGGTATTTTACTTGTTTGGACCAGGGTATGATAGTGTTATTTAACCTAATGTTGGGGAGATTTTCGGGGTCTTTACGGCCGAAAAGGATCGCTATGGTTTTGGCTTCGTTGATACCGAGTCGCCACTTCCTGAACCATTCGACAGCCAGATGGGTTTGGCGTTGGAGTTGGATGATGGCCATGCGGGGGTTTTTATTTGTGCAGGTGAACATTGTGTCGTCGGCGAATAGTTGGATGTTTGAGTTTAGGTGGGATGGCATGTCGTTAGTATAGATATTGAAGAGAGTGGGAGATAGACAGGAGCCTTGGGGGACTCCTGCATGAACTGGTCTGATTGTGGATAAGCTGTTTTCTATTTTGGTAGTGAAGGTTCTATTCGCGAGGAATGATTCGGTGATTTTTATAAGTTCTATGGGAATGTCTAAGATCATCATTTTGTGGAGTAGGCCGTCATGCCATACCAGATCGAAAGTTTTTTCCACATCGAGGAAGATAGCTGCGGTATGGAAGCCTTGGCTGAGGCTGGTACTTAAGTGGTCGGTTAGTTTGGTAAGTAAGTGGGTTGATGAGTGGCCTTGACGGAAAGCAAATTGTTCGTCTCTAATTTTACCGGCAAGGGAAGATTTGAGATGGTGGAGGATTATTCTTTCATATATCTTAGAGAGTGATGATAGGAGGGCTATAGGTCTATAGTTTTCTGGGAGTTGGGGGTTTTTGCCCGGTTTTGGGATAGTGATGATGGAGTATCCTCCATCATCAAGTTTCCAAGCTTTTGGGAAGTAACAGAATTTAAAGCAGCCATTTATTAGTTTAGTGAGCATGAGTATTTTATTTTTTGGTAGATATTTAATGGCCGAATTTGTGATATTGTCTAAACCTGGTGCTTTCTTTTTGGTAAGGGTGGTTATTATTTTTTGAATGATTCCGGGAGAAGTGAATATTTTTGAATTTATTATAGAAGTATTATTCAGAATCGAGATGTTCGAGGACACCTCTGGGAAAGCTGGACCTGGATTTGGGGTGAATTGGTTTCCTAGAGAATTAGCAAATAATTCCGACTTTTCATCGGCAGCGAACACGAGCCCGTTTGGGCCTAGTATGGGGTGGGCGGCTGGCTATTTCTTGAGTAGGCATTTATTCAGGGTATAGATGGAGTTTTCTTTATGATTGAGGGAATTGAAGTATTTGTCCCATTCGTCTTGCCTATGAGTTTTGAGAATGGCACTAACAAATTTTTTTTTGGAGTTTAGGGCTTGTTTTATATGTGGATGGCGGGTTAGTTGCCAAATTCGCCGTAAGCGGTTTTTCTCCCTGATTTCTGTCAGAATCTCAGAGGGTATTGAATTATGCGTCCTATTTGAATTGCGGGAGTAAGAGCTTTGATCGAGGGCAGATTGGATGGATTTTGTGAAAGAATCGATGCTTGTGTTTATGTCGTGGATGGAATTTATGGAGGGGTTTATATCAGATTTATCTGTGTTTAGGATATTATAGAATTTGCTCCAGTTTATACAGTTGTTTGAGGTCGAGGTCAAGTTTGAAATGGGCGAGTCTGGGAGTTCGAGAAGTATAGGGTTGTGAGCCGATGATAACCTGTTGAGATTGGTGATTTTGATTATAAGGGGTGTCCTAGTCAGGGCGATATCCAGAACATCGGGTTTGAATCTCGGAGATGATGGGAAATTGGTAGGAGTATCCGGGGCTATGATGAAGTAGTTGCTGTTGAGTAGGTGGTTGTATAGAATCCTACCTGCAGCGTTGGTGTGCCGGCTATTCCAGAGAGCGTGTTTGGGGTTTAGGTCACCTGCTATGATGAAGTGTTCTGCGCTACTGGTTAGGAGATCAAGGTCTGAGGGGTGTAGTGTGGCATTTGGTGGGTTGTAAACTGAGAAAATTAAGACAGAGTGACAGTTTATTTGTATTAGAAGAGAGGTAGACTGGAGTTTAGTGCTGAAGAAGACTTGTTGGTGAACAATATTACGATGAATGAGGATTGCTGTTCCTCCATGAGCTGGTTTGCCACGAGTTAGAGGAAGGTCATTTTTATAAGTAATGTAATTTGGAATTTTGAGTTTGAGAATAGGTTTGAGATGAGTTTCATCAAGTAGGATTAAGTCTAATTTAATTTCTGAGGTTAGTGCGATAAGTTCGTTTAATTTGTGGGGGATGCCATTAGCGTTCCAGTATAAGAGTTTTAATTGGTTGGTCATTGCGAGGATAGCAGGGTGATGAATGATTTGATTGTTGCAGTCATTAGAACCTTAGGGTCGTCTGAGGTGGAGATGATGGTTAACAGCTCTGTTAGAACGCTATTAATCTGGGGGTTACTCGGGATAGGTTTGGGTTTGACTGCATTTGCGTAGTTTAAGGTAGTAGGGGCAGTTGGTGGGACAGAGATTACAGATGGGGTGGGTGGACTAGGAGGTGCCTTATTAATGACGACGAGTTCGGTTTGGGGTTTTGGGGTTTTTGAAATACTGGAAACGTGTACAAAGAATGGGCATCCACGGTAATTTGCCATGTAGGCCTGACCGCAGTTGCAACATGATGGTTCCTGGTCAATGGTTTTGGAGCAGTCTTTGGCTGCATGCGGACCAGCACATTTCACGCAGCGGGGGGAGTTTACACAGTTTAGTGAATTGTGTCCAAAGCTCTGGCATTAAAAGCACTGAGAAGGGCCTGATTGCCTGTAGGATTCTACCGAGATTTTAACGATGAAGAGGTATGTTTGTTCGGGATGCGGATAAACGGTTTCGGCACAGTGCCGGAAGGAGTTTTTGGGTTTGTATCGGAATTAATTTGTTTTGGTTGGTTGGTTGTTGCAGTAATAGTGGCGGATGATGTTGGTGGTGGGGAGGTCATGTCCATGTCGTATAAGGAGTCCGAGTCCGAAGAGCTGGTAGAACTAGAGAACGAATATTACGGGTTTGAATTTGAATTTTTGACCGGTGAGCGGCTACGAGAGGTGGATGGGGATTCGGCATTATTTTTAATTTTGGGAGGACGTGGAAGAGAAGGCTGAGCTCCGGGGCGTGGGCCATTTTTCTTGTTTTTCCTATTACCCATGATGGTTTGGGTCGAATTTTGGGTGCCGGAAAATCCGCCGGTACGGTGTGTGGGGGAATGTGCTTGAGCAGATGGTTTGTATGCTGGTGAGCAGCGGGGGATGGTTTGCCTACGCGGAAGCGATGGGAGCCACGAGCTAAACTCTGCGGCTGCGGACGTGTTCAGCCTAGGCGCGGTGGAATTTATAACTGGGAGGGTTGGTGGAATACCGTGTGCGTCTGCCCGGGTGGGTCGCACTACGGCCGCGCGTGCACTACTTACGTCAGCCAGGGGCCGGCTGTTTAAAATTTTGACGCTGGAAGTGACGTTGCTTGGGCAGCGTGATCCTGGAAGTCCTCCGCAGTCGCGTTGGCAGCCGCGAGCTAACTCTACGGCTACGCGCGATACAGTTGGTTAATAACTGTGTTCAAGACGACAGCGTACGGACTCTACGATGATAATCGCCAAGCGACGTACGTGTGCACTGGACTGCAGCTGAAGACGGAATTACTTGGTAATTTTCTGCTACTTTGCTACTTTGCTGGTTGCGGACGACCCGGGGGCCTATGATCACATTTCAGGCGTTTGCCTATATATGTTGTAGGAGATGTGCGGGATATTTTATTTATTATTCTGGAGTGGTGGAGTGTGATTTGGTGACGGATTTAATTTGATTGGGCCCAACTGATGGGGCGTGGTTTACGTTCTGTGGAGTCCGATTCTGATCTACCCAGTTCGCGAATGTGTTTGAAAGACGAGAGGGAGTTTTTGTAGAATAGCGTTTTCGAGTTTTGGAGAATGAACTTTTGGATGGTGGGTAGACGTGAAGTGGCGAGCAGTGTCTTTGTTGAGACATAGGGTGGGGCGGCTAGAATGGTACGAAGTGCTATATTTTGGACTGCTTCGATGTTTCTCCAGCTGGACGCTGAGAGTGAAGCTCCCCAGGCGGGGCCGGCGTAGGTAAGGACTGACCGGATATACATACAATATATGTGGATTTTAGTTTTTAGCGGGATGCGGCTTTTTTTACATAATATTGGGTATAGCTTGCCTCTGATTCTAATATCATATTATACTATCTTCATGTATACATTAGGTATGCATTACGATTTGAGTAACTACAAGTTTTAAGCTGCCCCCCTTCCCCTGTCACCCGAGATTTGTTTTATGTTTAAGTTTTATGGAATACAGTTTTCCGTTAATTTGTACATTAACATTTAATAATAATTAATTACATTTTGAATTAACAAATGTTAATAACATTTAACATTTATTAATTGTCTAAATGCATTTTATTTTAATAAAAACATTTGCATGATAATTTATAAAAATGTATTACAATAATGGATTGTCATATATATCTATAAGTAGAGTTCTTCAAACAATTTAAAATTAATACTATGGTTTAAAACCAGTAATACAATTATCATAATTTCAAATTAATATTATGACAACACTCAATTGTAGTGTTATAATATCATAACACCATTTTCGTGTACATGTTAGGTATGTCATTATAATTTAAGTACCAGTTTTAAGCTTTCCCCCCTCCCTGTTCTCAACGATTTGTTTGTGGTTAAAGTTTTACGGAAAACCGTTTTTTTCTACATTCTACATAATATGTTGTTAAACTTGTATTTATATACAATCATTCCCTATACGTTTTTCCTTTTCCTCGGTTCACTTATATCTAACACCGTTTACGACATCGTACATGGCTGTTCAACACCGACCTGAAATTGTATGCTCGTCACGCGTGTTGACGATACGACCATAACATTTAACGTATATTCCTTTAAATACATTTTAATTCAATAGAAAAATTTACATGATAATCCATAAAAATATATTTCAATGACAGATGAAAAAATCTATAAATAGAGTTTTTACAATATTTGAAATTAATAAAAATTTTTAAAAACAATAATACAATTACCGTGTTTTCAAATTAAATTTTACTAAAAACATTTTAGACTAAAAATTTTTTTAATATTACCTTTATTAAATTTTTAAAAATTTGATTAAAAATATTTGAACCAAATTACTATTTCAAAATGTTGAAAAAATTAATAATACATTATAAGTAAGGAATTATTTAAAAAAAAAAAATTCTTTTAAATTTTAGTAAAAAAAATTTAATTGGAAATTGTCAAATTTTAATTATTTTCGAAAAAACCAATACAAAAATATTGATTCGCTATGGAGAAAAATATTTAACTCGGAAAATTGCGTTTTGGAAATAGTATTACCGTGAACCAGTCGCTTCTTCTATTGTTTGTGAGGGGATTTCATGCAATTTTGGGGGAAATACTATGCATAATATTATTGGTCTTTAAAAGAATCGTTCTCTATATATTTTGTTATCTATAAAATATGTGCCGTTTTGTTCCATCACAATCTATACTGTGTATTTATAAATATTATTAATTTATATATAAAAAAACGTGTATGGAAATATAAATAAATTTAAATAAATATAATGCTGTAGTATAACAGCTGTAGCGATAAAATTAAATGCATTATTTATAATTTTTATTTAATTCATTTGTTTAATATATTTATTTTCTTGTCCATTATAACTTTAAACATTTCAATTATATAATTAATTTAAATTATATGCTATAAAAGGAGTTATTATATTAGAAGATAATAGTACTATGAGATTAAAATTAGAGATAAATATAGGTCATATATATAT
>JAIPRL010003891.1:0-33853 GCA_025469235.1 Pemphigus obesinymphae | reverse complement strand
GAAATGCATGTTGTTGGTAAAAGGGGGAGGGGAAGACCGAAAAAGAGATGGGGGGGATGTAATGGCGAGTGATATGAGGAAGGTAGGAGTAAGTGAAGAAGATGCGGAAGATAGAGTTAAGTGGAAGTGTAGGACCAGGGTGGCCGACCCCAAATAGTTGGGAGAGAAGGCGAAGGAGAAGAAGAAGAAGAAGAAGTAAAGTAAATTTATTTTCACAATTCAGACGGAGTTTTGTAATATAATTCTGTTATTGTTTGTACCATATTTTAATCTTATATTATAATGCTTAACTGTGTAAATTTTATAAATAAATGAATAAAATAAATATTACAAGAAATAGTGATGTAATAATAATACCGCTATTTCAATCACAATAATTACTTTTGTAGAATAACTTTAGTTGAGAAAGTGAAAAGGAATTTTAGTAGTTTTGAAAAATTTCCTGTCAATAAATTGACAGAATGTATTTTCACAATAATATTGTCTTGAATTCAAACGTATTTGGCACACGCGAGAATTACCTTCATCATACTGAATGACATTACTTTCATTTGTCATAATATTTTTCAATTTGAGTGATGATTTGAATCGTGTGGGTTTGTGAATAGTGAATATTTAAGATATTTTAAATATATTTCACTGGAAAGATTACAGTACGTACAATGTGTTTTATGTCTATATCATATATATTTTATTTGCCGTATGAAGTGTAGAAATATATCTGTACGCTGTCGTAACTCAAAAAGAGAGGGTTATAGGAATAAAATATAATGGTGGGGTAAGTAATTGGATATAGGTATAAAGTTATATACCTACATGGGTAGGTATTTGAAAAGAAATCGATGCGTTATATAGGAATATAACTGTTGAATTAAATTTTTTTAAATAGGTATTCGATTGTACGGTATTATTGAGTTAACCCCGTATCTCTTAATGAATTACGACCTTCCTTCTATTACGGATAAAAGTGTTCCCGGGGTATTGTTTGTTCGAATAAATCGACAGGAATATATCTGATTTTTTTTACAGAAAATTATTATTGTTATTGTATCTATAAATTAAATGATACGTATATATTTTTTTTTACTCCTATTAATGTATTTTATTTATTTATTAATCGCTCCCACACTACGTATATATCTCAAGCTAGTTAATAGTCTATATATATTTAAACAGGCATGGGCGGCCTTAGAAATTAGAATTTAGAACAACGAGTTTAAAGCTTCAAGATTACTTGATATAATCCTTCCGCCTACCGTTATGCGACTCAACAAATATTTTTGAAGTGAAGTTCGAAACAATTATTTGCTCCGGAAGTCTAGTCGTCAATAACGTATGATATTAATTTACAGAATAAGCTCGGATGGCTATGAAATGAAAATAATTACTAATAAATTGAGAAGTCTAAGATTACGTGATGAAGGGTGGAGAAAGCCGAAAGCGTCTTCAACCAGAACTTAATTGCGTGACCTTTCCGCTTACAGTTGTGCGACTCAACAAATGTTTGTTGAAGTGAAATTCGAAACAATCGCTTGTTCCGAAAGTCTAGTCGTCAACAACGGCGAACGTACAAAATTAATTTACAAGATAAGCTCGTATGGCTTTGGAATAAAAGTGAACGTAAATCGTGAGATATGACGAGTGTGAAAAGCCATCTGAAAAGCCTTAATGTATAATTTTATTTTGTTTTAAACTTAACCGACTTGATGAAGTGATTGGTGAAAATTTACACCTAAAGTTTAGCAAATTATTCAGTATTGATCTACCTGTTAATCGCTGTCTTCAACGGGCGATGAACGGCGTAAATATGTAAGATGGTGATTGGAAATAGAAGGGAAGAGAAGAAAATGATAGACTTGAACAAATGAAGTTGGTATATCACTGGATTGACTATTGCTCTCTCTCTCTGATACACCGACTGAGTTCTTGTCCTTTGAGGATGTGGTCACATTCTGGCGATTATGTCACGCGCTCGAGTCGTCGAAGGGACACGGTTTATCCCCGCTCATAAAGGTTTTTCAGTGGCGTCATTTGGGGGGGGGGTAGAATGGGGCATTTGCCCCACCCTAAGATTTATGTGGGGCCGACTAATTTTTGCGGGCCCGATTGATTTCCGTGTTTTTAAATATTTATTATTTGTAAAGGGGCCGGTGGTCAAAATTTTGCCCCCGCCTAGTAAAACCTGAAATGACGCCACTGAGATTTTTGTGGCCGCTTATTCAGCTTATATCGTATGTGTGGGAAAATGTATTTTTTTTTTATGGTAGTGTTAATTTGTTGTATTTGCAAATTGTGCATCGGTCGGCTATATGTGCGATTTATACCGTCCATGTAATTCGATTGCGTACTCATGCCCTTTGAGTATTGTCCGGCCGCGTTATTCTAAGTATAGTATTATTGGTAATATTGGTATTTTTTTGTATTCTGTGTTTTGTTTTCTTATCTGGAAAGTGTCTGGTGTATACGAGAGCAGAGTCTTTCCATGTTTTATTAATATTTTTTTCATGTACATAATTGTCGTTATCTTACTAGTTACATTGTAATATTGTATTTATAAATATTTTTACCTACTTATTTACCACGCGTACATAATATAACAGTTCATTCCTGGTCGTTTTGAATATGAACTCGTAAAAATTCGTAAATATTGTATGGACGAAAAATTACAAATATTACATGATCATGTACGAGAAAATATGATATTTCATGTACATAAATTATGTATCCCTGCAAAAAGTTTACAACAATGAGAAATTAGTTTATCAACAATACAATATACTTACATATTACACATATTGTTGAATTTTTTTTACCGTCATAATATTATTATAAATTGTAAAGCTAACTAATCTTACAAAGTTTAAAATTTTATAAATCAATAGAGGACTCCTAATAAAATCCAATTGGTGCCCAAAAAAAATCTTATAAATCAATATATAGTACTTAGATATAATACTGGGCATTAACAATTTAATAAGTTACAGATAAGTTAAAACTTAAGTTAATTTTAACTTTTAACTTAGCTTTTTATGTTTTTGTTAACTTCACTTATTAACTTATTAATTTTCGGTTATATTAACATTTAAATAACGAGTTACTTTTAAAACTCAGTTAAGTTACCTTAGAAATAATTTATACATTTTAATATCACATTGTGTCTATTTTCAAAATAAAGTTGAATAAAAATAAAGCTGTTTTTTCAAGTCGTTTCTAATAATTATTATGTTTTAAGAATTCTTTATTTCCCGAAAATATAAATGTAACAGAAATACCTATACAGAATGTCACTGGACTATTTCATAAATGCAATAACTTTTTTTTTTATTGAATTTTTTCAAGTTAAAAATGAAACATAAACTAGTTTACAGTGTTTGGAATAAATACATTCGTGGAGATGAGAAAATTTTCTTTAGAATCTTATATATTATATAAAATGCTAATTCCGAAAACCGTTTTTTCCATGAACAAAAAAAACAGTATTATATATTATTTAATTCCCTGGTCCGTTTTCTCCATCGCTAGACACCTATTTCTTTACCGATACCATTTTCAAACGATTTTCCGGTCGTTTTGAGATTTTTACTCCTTTCGTTTCTATGTGTTTTCGCTTTTTCACTCCGAGTTTTCGATTCCGGGAAGAAAAAATGTGATTTCCAACTTACCGATTTCCATTATCACTCAACGTTCTCCCGTGTCATCGTATTATCGCCCCGTACTTCCGAAATAGGCTTTAGTGAACTTTGTAGGCCTTTTTGGACTCCACGAATTTCGGATTCACGTTTCTCGGACGTTTAAATGCCCGACCAAACGTTTCTTTGTTTACCGATCGTCTGTTGATATACGTATCACAATGTCGTCCATTATCTGAATAGTTTAAACACGAGAAATTTCGATTATTTTATCACCGATTGTGTAGTTCAGTTGGGGCGGGGATGAACTTTCGATACGGGTATGCCGGTTCGAATTCAACTTCAATTCCGTTTGATTTTTTTACACCTTTTCTTTATTCGATATCCGAAATCATAATATATTTTCTTATCATTGTAACTTTTATAATTTAATATTTCTTATAAATTTTTTTTTTCGTTTGTTTGAATTAAATTTTAAACCTATCTATTTTTAGATCCAAATAGGTATTTAATTAAATTAAAAATACAATGTGACGAGAGTCCATATTTATGTATTTAAGTCTGACCCACTGATTCACATTATAGGTAGGTACATATTCTTCTTCTCCTTCACCTTCTCTCCCAAATATTTGGAGTCGGCCACCCTGGCCTTACATTTCCACTTAACTCTATCTCCCGCATCTTCTTCACTTACTCCCACCTTCCTCATATCACTCGCCGTCACATCCCCCCATCTCTTTTTCGGTCTCCCTCTCCCCCTCTTATCAACAACATGCATTTCCCTTACTAATCTTACTGCCTCAGTCTCTTCCCTCCTTAATATATGCCCGAGCCATTTTAACCTATTCTCTCTCATTTTTTCTATTATCAAAGCTACCAATATACTACCTCTGATATACTCATTCCTTATTTTATCCTCTCTAGTTACTCCACTCATCCACCTTAAAATTCTCATCTCAGTGACACTCATTCTCTGTTCTATCTTTCTATCTACTGCCCAACACTCTGTTCCATACATCATTGCAGGTCTCACCACTGCCTTATAAAATTTACCTTTTAACCTAATAGGAATTCTTTTATCACACAGAATAACTGACGCTTCTCTCCACTTCGTCCATATACACTTAATCCTGTGTTTCATATCCTCTTCGAAACCCCCATCTTTCTGTACAACGGACCCTAAATAATTGAACCTCTCCACTTCTCCCACCACATCCCCACTTAACTTTATTTCTAGCCTTTCCCTATTCCCTCTATGTCCCCTCTCACCAAAATCATACTCTATATATTCTGTTTTACTCGTACTAATCCTTAGTCCTTTACTTTCCAGAGCTTCCTTCCACTCTTCAAGTTACCATTCACTTCCTCAGGACTTTCTCCTATCAGTACTATATCATCTGCAAACAACATGCACCATGGTACCTCCCCCTGTATATCCTTTGTTATCTCATCCATTACCATGGAAAATAAGTAAGGACTCAAAGCTGAACCCTGATGTACCCCCACTCTGACCCTAAAATCCTCAGTTTCTCCACACAGACTTCTCACTCTTGTACTCGCCCCTGCATACATATTTTCAATTATGTTCACATACACCTTTGGTAATCCTTTCTTCATTAATGCTCACTTTAAGATCTCCCTAGGAACCCTATCATAAGCCTTCTCTAGATCAATAAATACCATACACAATTTCTTTTTCCTTTCTCTGTACTTGTCTACAATCTGTCTCGCATAAAATATTGGCTCCATTGTTGACCTCCCAGGCATAAACCCAAACTGATTTCTAGTAACAGTTGTCTTACCTCTTACAATTTTATCCATTATCTTTTCCCAAATCTTCATACTGTGACTCATTACCCTTAAATATTGGTACTACACAACTCTTCCTCTACGCTTCTGGAATTTTTCCTTCTACTAGTACCTTATTAGCTTTCTTATAAATACTTTTTAATTTTCACCCGTTATTTTCCACCACCTATTCCTCGGTTCCTTAACTATATTTTTCTCTCTGTACACTCTTTTTCCTACACTAAATATCCATAACCATTAACCTATGTTATGCTGTCACACTTTCCCCCGGGATCACATTACAGTCCTGTTTATTTATCCTGTTTGTTTTATTACACTGTTTAAAACCCCCTCTCTTCCACATAAAATAATCAATTTGTGATTTGTGCCCTCCACTCTTATAAGTTGTATAATGCTCTTCTCTCTTCCTAAAATAAGTGTTCACAATTGTTAATTCATACGCTTTTTCATTTCTTTATAATTTCGAAAATAATGACTTGATAATTTTGAAATTTACATTGAATATTTAATTTAGTAATATATTTATATTGATTAAGTTTTTAAAATTTTTTTTGCAATTTTGGGCCATTTATAGACATTTTAGTTTTCGAGGTTTCTAATTCCTAAAAGGGGTCATTTTGAGTTTTAAAGCCTGAAAATTTTATACAGCGTTAAATATATGTTACTCTAACTAAATTCAAAAAATCTTGAAAATCCGTAGTCACAATTTTTTTTTATAGTAATTTTAATTTTTTTGACAAAATTATCAATTTTGAGGTATTTAAGTCCAAATAGTTGGTAAAATGAGATTTTAAGATCTGAAAAAATTAATAGACGTGCATTAATTTAACTAAATTTAAAAAAAGTATTTTAGATTCTTAGCATAGCGAGGGAGCTAGTGGTTTTACAATGATACATATTATAATGATTCATCAGCAGCACCTATAATTGACACAATTTGACTACATAATTATTATTATTATTCATATTAAGACTATAATGAAGAATATTTTTGAGGGCATCATAGCCTTTTTGTACAATTTGAGATGGCCTCAAAAATATTACAGTTTTTAAAGTAATAAGTGTTTTAAAATATACTTAAAGTTAATTCTTTGATAAATAGTTCTAATTTTGTTAAATTGTCCATTAGATAAATTGGGATAACAAATGTTGCTAATCACCCGTTACAAGAATGCTTTATATTTTATAACTATTTTCATATTTACTAATCATTTCATCAAATAACCATCAAAATATAATTGGTATAAATAATACAACATTTTAATGTTTTAAATTAAAAATTAACTTTAGGTTATTATTCTCTGATGAATGATGATAGTTTTTTGCTAAAACAGGTAAATAGTAAATATATATATATATACACATATATGTATAATAGTTATATACTCAGTTTTTTCAGTTTATTTACATAAGTATTTTTTTTTAAATCCCTATATTATTAAATTAAGAGTATTTACCAAACAAAACAATTTTAAAATATTTTAATTACAGGTGAATATTAAATTGAAAGATTCTAATAAAAAAATAATGTTTAAACAAAAATTATTTATTGGTAATTGGGATAAGAGTACAGCTGTCAAGAATAATGTGGATATTAATACACTAATAAATGACATACAACATGGTAGGTAAATAGTAGGTATTTACTATTTATTATTTAGTAAATGTAACTGATAATAATCTAATATAATATATTAAAGTTATTTAAGATTTTAACTATAAGTATTCTATGTTTATATATTTGTACCTATATTGGTAATACCTATATAAAAAAAAGTATAGGTATGTAAATAATGAATTTGAACTTACCTGAAAAGATCAAAAGATCGAAGTGAGTTAATTAGCCATTGGCAATCTTGTAATAAGTATGAATAATGTAACAGCTTCTGAATTTATAGAAAAAAAACTTAAATTTTAAGCATCATCTAAATTAAAAACATTGTTGTTAAATATTTCTCCGAATCGCACTATGTAAAATAATATTTTTGAGGGTTTGACATATTTTTTTTGTAAAATATATATCTATCTCCTCACTAAGAAGTTACAGCTAATAATTAAAAAATAAAATACTACAAATACTGTGCCTATCTTCTTTATCAGATAACATAGATATAATATGTCAAGCTCTTGAAAATAGTATTTCTTACAAATTCCTCCAAAGTGTTTAAAACTTAATTTAACCAAAACCTTCACAATCCAAGTTCTGCATAATATATTACTATATAGCTAATTCGATAAACTGATAAAGACAGTTGGCTGGTATGACATTTTAGTACTTACTTTTAGGTGTCTAAATATAAGTTTAGATTATTTATATAGATATATCATTATTTTGAACATTTATCTGTCCATAGGTACGAGTTTGTTGATTTGGATAACTTAATATAACCTAACTTGGATCCAGAAAAATGTAGGAAAAAATAGATTTACCTATTATTATAATTAATCTTTATTTTCATTATGTATTTTATTTATACTTTTATATGGTTATGACTTATAATATTACAACAAATTGTAATTATTTGGTAGTTTTTCCTTATGCATTTATTAAAAAATTCCCTCATCTAAGTATGTAACTTTAATTAAATTTGATACTTAAAAATGGGTAAACACATGTAACTTTGTAATTTGTATTGAATTGCAAGTTATGTAGTACTTAGTATATCAACTGCAAACATTTTTGTATGTGACTGCCTCCTATATTAAATAAAGATTTATTATTATTGATCTATTATTTTAGTACTCACAAAGGCAACAATATTATTAGGTATATTCATATTCTTGATTAATAAATTGTAGTAATTCACATTCTTTGCCAACTATATGTGGTACCAAAAATCATGCAGAAAGCGTTTGTATTTCATAAGCTGAATGATATATATAAATATTCTATTAAATTAACTCTCTGAGAAATTTTTATACAGTTTAAAATTATAGGTATGCAATGAATGTTTAAATAATATCTAATTTAAAATATTGAACATTAGCTATATTCAATTATACTTTTTGTTTAATATTATTATTGTGTTAGTAAAATGCAATTTTGTAACATAATCTACTACCCAACTCTGGATTTATTAACTATAATAGATATGTGTTCTGGTTTTTTATTAAGGTAGTATGGCTAAACGTTAAATAATGTAGGTAATTTATTTGTGTGTAAAATATTATTGTCTATCCTTGGATGTAAAAGTTTCTAATTACAGCCCAGTCTACTTAATTATCTACCTATTTTTAATATTTTCATTATTTTATTGATTTATTTTTCAGAAATTACATTCAAAGACTGTTGTATGAGTAAACTTGAAAATAATGACTTCATTCCAAAGTATATGATTTATGAGACTAGCCATGAATAAAACAAAGGAGATTTATTAATTAAATAAATTTTATGTTATTTATAATAGAGACTATTATGTAATAATTTATATCATTATTTATTAGTATTATTTAATTAACAAAGAAATAAAGAAAAATCAAAAGTGCAAAATAAATAAAAATTACTTTTTTCTTTCGTATTTCCATTTATAAATTGGTGCAGCATCTTTTGTTGCCGGTTTTATCCTCTTGGGTGGATCTTGCTTAGAACTAAGTAAATGAGTTTTAATTTCCAATTTTCTCTGTACGACAGACAATTCTTTTTCTCTGTTCTTTCTCCGTTCTAATTCTCTATATGATTTTCTTTTTTCGGATACCATTTCTTTAATAGTCTCCTCGTCCAAATCTGGGAGTTTAATTTTTTCTAAGTCTGACAATCTCAAACGATTAGTTTTTCTATTAACAAGATCTGGATGTGTATCTAACTTTTCTGCTAAATTACTAACACATTGTCCGTCATCATTAAAAAACACATGACTGTTTTTTGTTTGATTTGCTTGATCTAAAAAATGTAATTCAGATTGTAAACGGTCGACTTTTTTCCTTTCCATAGTTGCACGCATATTAATGTACTTTAAATCTCTCGTTTGCATCAACTTAATTTGATCTTCAGTATGCTCATCTTCATCACGTATTTCAGTGTGGCGTCCATCTTCAACTTTAGACCGGGTCATATGAAAATAAAACTCATCTGGATTGCGATTCTGCGCTCGTTTTTTCAATAGTTTCATTACACGTTCACGTTCCTGGTGGTGTCTAGCTCGAACTTTATAATCTTTTTTTTTTTCCAGCAATCCATATTTTTGTCGATCCTCGGGCTGATGACGTTCTCTATGGGTTTTCTGATTAACTTTGGATGCCTTCTTCCACGACGACATTTTCAAACTAAACCATTATAAATATTAAAAATATATTAATTATTGAAAAATTATAAATATTAATATTTTTGAAACATACACTTCAAAAACCTTATGATTTGTTCATAAACTACTTACTTAATACTTATCGTCAATACTCAATTCACTGAATAAGCTAAATTAACTGTTGTGTATTAAATTATTCTGTACCTGTCACCTGTGGTCAAATACCAACAGAGTTTAATACCTATATTTTGTGGTACTTATTAAGAAAAAAAACTTAAAATTAAAACAACGTCAAGCACATGGGAACATCAGATATAAAAACAATAATAAATTATTTTTATCAGTAATCAGTTACAAGTTGATAATATTTTATTCTGTGATAATAGTTATATTCTATGATAATAGAAATCAATTATATTAGATTTTTAAAGAAAAGCAGTATTTATATTTTGTTATAATGTTAAAAGTTTGATTTAAGATTGATTAAGATAGAATAAATTAAATCAATTAATTTGGTGATTATTTTTGAAATTTATTGGTTAATCGAATGTTTATGGAATATAAGTCATATCATTGTTTTATTCATTTTAGTTTCTTCAATTCAATTTTACCTATATCATAATAATATTAAATTATATATATTATATAAATATATTCTTTACTCTATGATATTAAGTATTATAATATAGTAAAAGTAAAAATGAAGTATTATAACTATTATCATCATATAACAGACAAATTATCCTTTATAATTGTTCTATGAATAATAATTATACGGCCTTGCGTATTATTTGTGATTAAATGGATGATTTTGGTACATTGATCAGCCCACACCAATTGTTAACTGTCATTAATCATATTGAATCAAACTTTGAGACCATCTATATTCTTCAAAGTTCAACGCGATCAAAATAGACTTAGTTTACATACCTATACCTATATATTCATACAATAGCCGTTTGAATGATTTCCCACATCAAGAATTCCTTTAGATTTTTAAGAATTTGAAATTTTAAGATTTGCTCAAGAATTGTTACAGATGAATAATTGCTCTCAATAAATAAAGTAGTAGGTACCTACTTATGTTCTATGCTACACTACCTACCATTGATTATACTACCACAGAACATGGTATTACTTAGTCTGATAACAATTGCCTAGTAAATAATAAACATTTCTAGCATTTATAATACATGTAAGCAAGTATTATGAAATATAATTTTAATACATTAGTCATTATTTTATATAAAATGTATTTTTCTTTATAACAATATGGCAACCGATACAAATAAGTAAGCCGAGTTTGGATTCATTTAAGTGCATGGTGCCATTGAATGGTAACAGTTACATGTATTTTGATACATTATTAAGTATAAATTATTTACATTTATGTGAATTAAAATATCAGCTTTTATTTAATAAAAACCATATTAAACCATAAATAAAACTAAAAGATCCATTTAAAAATACTGGTTGAGCAATAATATTTTTAATTTGTGGTATTGTGTATTCTATAACTTGAACGTCTTCACTTATATAAGGAATTCTCATCTGATCAGTAACATCTGTGTAAAAAAATGTTTGTTCCGAGCTACCCCTGAAAAAAAATTCCTATTGTAGTTAATACGGAAAATGTTATATTCTGTGATACGTATATATATTTTAAAAATGACAATATAGTTAGAAATACTCAAAATATTTTGAGACATAATGCAATTTGTATTATTATATTATTTCCCCAGTTTTTTTTTTTCAGAGTACATTGTTATTACTTGGCAATAATGATTTTTTTCAAGTTTGATTTGTCTATTTCATATCCACATTCTTTACGGAGTGAATTAACAGCTATTTCTTCAAGACTTTTATTCTGATCAACTCTACCAGCACAAAATTCAATTGCAATCCCATTATCAATTGGATATTTTTGAATATCAATGGATCTGTCTATGTGTCTATCATAGTCTGGTATACTATTATAGTATAAGCCTTGAAATTTTATAGGTAATTAGTCAACTGAAATCAGTAAAAATTATTTTTTTTATATATTACCTGGTCTAAATTGTTTTGTACACACTAATTTATTTCTGGTCCTGTTGAAAATTATCACAAACACTCTAAAAAAATAATAACAATATGCAAGTAGGTACATAAAATATAAAATGTATTAAATAACATTTTATTAACCATACAGAATCAAAAGGAAAAACAGATATAGCTGCCTACAATTTTAATCTAATGTTTAATTTATAATCATTAAATATTTTGTTCTCAAACTGGTTAGTCCAGTTTACTGATTTATAGTTTATTGATTATAGATTGACATAAATTATCATAGAATAGACAATACTGAACACACTGGGTTAAAATTTATTACATTTGAGTAAGCATTCCCACAAGAACCCCTACAAATAGTTTCGAAATCCCACATCACACAAAATTAAATTATTATGTCATTAAGACATACATCTATACCAATTAATAGTAAATTTGTTAAAACGAATACTAAATTTAGTATTTATAAAATATGGTGTAAATACAGATAAATCTTACAATGACACACATCTAGGTATAAGACTCTCGAGATTTTCAACAACCCAACATAAACATTTCTATAATTAGTTGAACTCTGGCTTTTGTGTCTGGGAAAAAAAAATCGAAAAATGATGTTAAAGTTTTTATTTATACATCAATACATTAATCGTAAAAAGTATCCTGTAGTGAGAACTTCCGACTTTTTAAATTTTTTTCATCCTATGGCTTTTGGGTCTAAGAAATAATCTCAATCGATATATTGAAAACCTCCATAATATTGATTTTTTTATTTGTGTATCATTGGAAAATAATATTACGGGATAAGGAATTTGAATTATGTCGTTTTTAGCTCACTTTGTAAATAATTAATGAAGTATACAAATATGTAACTAACAAACTATTGAAAAGTTATCAATAAATAGGTATTAAGCAAGTAAAATGTATTATACCTACCTACCTATCTAAGCAAACAGAAAAACATTCAAGTGTACATTTATTTCCTAAGCCACAAGGTGAGGTAAAAATACTTATATGGGATAAGGCAAAATGGGGTAGGCAAAATAAAAATCAAAGTTCTGACTGCAGAATACCTTTTACGATTGGTGTATAAATAAAAAACCTAAGTGAAGTATTTTGATATTATATTCTCAGATCCAAAAGCCAGAGTTCAACTCAACTCTATATTTTTTCTATTCTCAATCAACAGATTTTTAAAGGGAGCAATAAAATGTATGCAATTTGAAATGTTTTATTGATGTTCAACAAGTATGTTTCCTCTCGTGTGCCTGATCATTTATTATTAAATTTATACCTAGAAATTATATATAGGTTACCTATATTAATAAAAAACATTTTTGTAATTTGTGTAGTAGATACCTTAAAGTATACTTACTCGTCACAACCATGAAGAATATCCCATTTGATTTCTTTATTTCCCTAAAATATTTTTCAAATTATTATAGTTAAAAAGTAGTGTACATTAGACATTACAAACCCGTTTAAATAACAAAGAAACCAGATTGAACGTTGTCGAATTAGTTGCTTTAATCACTCTGGCTTCATCTATTGGGTTCATCACTTATAGATGCATAAATATTCTTACTCTTGAAATAATAATATGTAGGTACCTATGTTAAAATTACAAATCTGCATACTTGCAACTAATGACTTTGTGTGTCAAACATTTTGGCCTTGATAACATTGTTAATTTTCTCATGTAGAATATTAAATAACTGTTTCTAGAGAATTATTTGTGAAACTCATTATGCATATTAACGTATTAATTATAAAATATTGTATAGGTACCTACCTAATAATTTTTGACAATGTATTTTTGTTTATTTTAGTGACCATTCTACTTTCTTATCAAACAATTATTATATAATGTATAATATACTTATATGATTAATAAAAAAAAAAAACAGTAGGTACCTTGTACCTACTTATTTGATAATATGATGCATCATGTGTACTGTCATTCTTGATCAATTCCCACACAAAATATGTTTTCAAAGACATTTTTCATTACCTACTCAGTGTTCCTACTTAATAAAATATAGTTATATTTATTATAATTTTGATAAATTAAAAATAAAATATACTTGATCATGTTTGAATATGGTTTAGGCATTATTTAGAAATATATTGTGACAAGTGTTTACGTATATATAGGTATCTGATCTATTAGTATATTCATAGTTTAAAATGTTTGAATATATTGGCAATTATAGGTTTTATGATAAAATATATAAATATATATATAGGTACATTATTATAAAACCTATGGTAACCAATAATCTAAGCCTTGCGGTCATGCTATAAAGTAAGAATATGCATAAAATCAATGCCAGAAATATTTATCCTAAATCTATAAAATCAGGTATATTTTAGACACAATATTGGTACACTTTTGATTCTTGAGGCTTGTTACTTGTTAAGTAGAGATAGGTACATAATATTATTTAAATTTTGAAACTGTGAATTAGATAACAATTGACAAAATATTTTAATAAAATAATATGAATTTTAACATAAAAACATAATAATTTCAATAAATACCTAAATTTTTTTTTTAAACCGACCCACAGAAAAATGGCATGGGTAGTTTTTTTACCATACTTCACACTATACTTTCTAATGTAGAACATAATATACATTCATTTAATTCCAAAAATGATTCTTTAAAATCTTTTTTATATCCAATTATAAATTAATTTTACCAAATGTACCTACTCCAAATATTTCCTTCTTAATAATATGGGTTAAAAAAAATAATATATATTTACTGGCAATGGTCGTAAGTGTTACCTACTGTTTAGGATAGGTATATATTTATGATCACTGTAAAGTAAATATAATATAAGTATGTTATAATATATTATGTTTCAGTGATAATATGGATTTATATTACAATTCTTCGTTTTATTATATTTTTACTTAGTTAACATTGTTTATATTAATCTCTAAATTAAAAAAAAAAAGATTAATTTTTGATAATTTAAATAGGTACCTACCTATATATATATATATGATTATTTATAATTAGTACCTAATTATTTTATATTTCATACAATTATAAATTGTATTACTAAATAAGTAGGTTTAGGTACCTATTATTATTAACGGATAAATATGTGAAATCTGAATGAAGGACTACAATGGATTAATTTTGTAATTTCTAAATACAAAAATAATTTCATCTTTTCCATGTATGATATTAATGTAATATTTTTGTGTTAGTGGGATTGAAAGCGATCTATTGCTAAGGAGTTGAGTATAGGCAATTTAATAATTAATTGTAGACGAGGTATGCAAGTATGTGTGTGTATATCACTTATATCTCTCCACTTCTTACATAATTGCTCACACATCTTATTTGTTATTCTCATATGCACATGCACAAGTCACCTACAGTCCGCTCTCAAAAATATATTTTTTTTAATTCATAAATATTAATTCCATGTTTGGAAGTAAATATATCAAATTAAATTCTTTATTCATTTAATGTGATTCGTTATATTATGATTTTTCTATTTTTTTCCTTCAAATTAAGCATTTAAATTAGTCAATAAATGAAAAAATATATATATATACATTTTTACTACAAAACAAATTCAAATTAGTTTTCAAAATTTAAATTGGACAATTGGAAGTATGCTTATTGATATAAATACATGAAGAAAATAATAACTTTAGACTGCCTTAATTAGAAATAGATAATTTAATTAAAATAATATGTTTTGTAACTTGTAGCGTGGTGGAACACATAATATTGAAAAAGTTGTGAAATTGGAATATTTTATTCACATAGACATTATCTCCGTTTATCTAATGGGGAATTGAACAAAATTATACTATTTACAATATTAATTGTAACGTTTAAAATAATGTTAGAATTGAACACCTATTAGCAAATTTGAAAAGGAGAATATTTTTTAAGAAAATGTCATATATTTTTACAGCTGAAGAAGTTACTGAGTTTTAAGTTTCCTTTATTTTTATTTTTTAGAACATAGTTGCAACTGTTTTATACAATATTTAATTTGATGTCATTCTCTAGAAAATCTTCTTTTAAAATTTGGTAATATATATTTAAGCTACTATTAATCTACAGATAATATTTTGCATTAAAAATAACAAATTGTATTATAAGAAAAATACATACCTAATCCTACTAATGTGCCACTTAATACTGCAATTAATTATTGTTGTACAAAATACCATGATTTATTGGGAAAAGTTTCTTTAAAATTAATAATAATTCAATTAAAATATTAAATAATAAAATGAAAAAAATTACAAATAAGCTTTAGAAATAAAATTATTACATTTTATTATAAAAACATCATCTATACTCCGGCCCAGGAGAGAACGACCGGAAAAATTCATCCGTTGCTATGCATTAGTTGACACCGCTTCATATCACGAGTGCCGCCATCGGTAGTCGTGTACACAGAGTGATAGTAGTATATTTACATTTTTGTACGCCATAACGATTAATTTACAATATACATGCTTGCTGTCGAGTAGCAGTAGTAGGAGAAAACAAGCCTCGCTGAACTCGCAACCATCACTTTTAATGCATGAATCCAGTCGTTCTCTTGTGGGCCGAAGTATACATCCGATTTTGTTTGACATTAAATAGATAGAAATACTACAAGTGGTGGTTTTGGCAAGAAGGCACTACTTTCTACAAAAAACTTGAAAAATTAATTTAAAATTGTTCTTGATTAATTTTCTTTTTCAATATAAATTTAATATATGTAAAAATGTCATAAAAAAAATTATAAATAATTATTTAGGTACCTAAAAAATAATTAAACAATATTAAAGCGAATATCCGTTAATATATTAATGGCGACACCTAGCCGTTAAACGCTTCCATAGATTTTAGATTAAAATTTTTTTGATTATAATTATTGAAGCTAAATTAAATGCACCTAATCATTATTAAATTGAGGTTATGTTTTTCTCTTTCCATTTTCTAGTTAGTGAAACATTTCAGTACCTTTCTAATTTTCTAATTTATATTTTTAAAAATATACCATAAGATGTACCTATTATCCTATTATATCTATTATCATAACACAATATAATAAAACAATCATATTATAATAAAATACACAGAACTTTTCTAGTTTAGCAGACCATCCCATTTTTTATAATAATATTTTGATGAAAAAATGATGGCAAGGTCAGAATTTGGCTATCGGATTTAGTGTTTCCGTTCTACTAATTTGAAAACAGATGATTTTATAGTTTCTATATATGGTTGATTTCTTAAAAGTGTTTCGATTTATTCTGTAGCCTAATAGGTTAATGTAATGAATATGAATGTGATAACACTTGGTTCAACTCCATTGGGCCAATTTTATTTTGCATTTTTTCGTCCATTTTGATTAGACTTAAATTCGGAATAGGATCATTCTATTACTTAGCACATTAAGACAATTAAAACTGCTATATCTAAAACAGCATGTAAATAATATAAAAATAGTAGAGAATCAAGTAGGTAAAAATCATTAGGTATACTTCACTTTCCAAAAATGTAGGCACTGCAGAAATAAGTATGCATAACGAGTAAATAAGTAATCAATTAAAATGTAAAATTAAATACTATGTATGAATATTATAGAGAGAAAAGTTATCTTTTTTTAATTAGTATAACCATTGAAAGATTAATACATTTTATGTGCCTACAGGTAGAATATGTATTGGTATGATATTTTTATAAATGATCAAGTAATGAGTTTTTATTTTTATTATCCCCCAACAGATTTATGAAGGGCATTATTTATTAATTTATCATCTCCTCCAAAATTTAATGACAGAACCGCTACTGAATACTAAAGTATAAGGGCTATCTCAAAATCAACTTCCGGTATATTATTACTAACTCCGTGTGGATAATTTACCAATGTTTGTTAACAAGTCGCAACAATTATATTAGTGCCTAATAACATGCAGAGTTTCAGTCATTTCAACACGGATAATATATTATTTTTTCCCACTTCTTAAGAAGTTTGAATTATGATTGGAATTTTAAAAGCTGAAGGAAGCCATGTAGTTCCAATAGTATAATTGTATTTCCAGCAGCACCTTCCATGGGATTGTATCTAATCAATGTGGTTACCACAAAATCTGTACATGTTAAATACCAAAACTAATAGATATACAAAAGGCTTAACGAGTCAAAAATAGCATTTTTCAAATAATTAAATGTTTTAAGATAGAGCCATACAGGGAGGGCAGATTTTTTGAATAAATTATAACTGAGAATGAGGCCCAAGTTTCTCAAATAAAAAAATCTATTGGCCAATGAAGACTTCACTAACAGAGTTATTTAAAAGCTGAAGTCACTAATAGCATCTCTTTTAAGGTGGCGGCAGATACTATCATATTATTCATATTGAAATGTCAAATACAAGAATAAAACTGAATGAAAACTGTTGAAATTCAGAATGATAATATAGGCTCTTATATATTTGTTGTGACATATTAACACCCAAAAGTGAGGTACCGCTATGGAATGAGTAATAACATACTGGAGGTTGATTTTGAGATAGTCCTTGTATAAGCAGGAATAAAATCCTCCCAATGAATAACTAATTTTATTTTATTTCAGACTTGAACAATTTATTAGGATAATTATAATTAATAATTAAAAATATAATGTCTGTTGATAACTCCTTGAATGTTTCTCCGGTTGTATGTTATTCGCCAGGCATTTCACCACCGGGAACCAACTAAAATTAAACAATACATTAGGTATAGTAGCTGGTAGGTATGTTATATTTTCTATTTGTTCCATAATATGATATTATTTAATAAGACTATCAATTAAACTTACCATTGTTATATTATTTCCATTTAGCAATATTTGATCCAATTTGGTAACTCTTCTTCCTTCAGGTGTGGATTCATATTCTGTTACATCCTCGAGCAACATGTTGACAAAGTCATCAAATCCCAATAAGGTACCTACTATTTCTTTATCATTTTTCATAACAATATGAATCCTCGAACCAATACATTTATCCACAAGTTCTAAAAATTGGAAACATTTCATTAATTCACATTATTTATACAAGTATTAGGTAGGTATATTATTTAAAATATGATTAAATGAATGAAGTATTGAACATTTTACAAATAGTTATTTATTAATAGATAAATATTATTAAAAAAAATCAATATTTATTTAGGTACCTATAAAATGAAATACCTAATAACAACTGAAAAGTAGGTATTTGAAGTTTGATTTAATTCTTACATTAATATATCAACAATAAATCAAAAATATTTTTAACAAAAATTACAGTTTCTTAAAAAGTATTAATATTAAAATTATATTTATGTACCTATTATAATATTAATAAAATATTAGCTAGGTAATAACATATTATCGAAGAATATTTTTAACAAGTGGATTTTCTGAATTATCAATTAAATGAAAAAAATGAATTAATTAAACATATTATTCTTCATTACACACTTAACTTTTGAAACTAAATATAAATTAATTCATTATCGTTATCGTAATGCTATGCACATCTTACCGAGAGGTAGTAAAGTTGAAGGATTAGTAGCTATGGATGCTGCCATACTTTATTTTGTCGTTTTTTTAATTAAAAATCCGATTATGAATAATTATTAGTAATTTATCAAACAATGTTAACAATTTAACAAAATATATAGTTCACTTTTGCCGTTTTATAAACGATTTAAAAAATAATCTTAATAATTCAATGTATGGTATTAATTCCCAAACACAATATCACGGTTATCACTTATCAAGTATCATCGTTTGATAATAATCGTCAAGGTACCATTTAAAGAAAAAAAAACTACCTATTATAGAAGGTTGGTGTCCCACACTGGACAATTTGTGGATACAGAAAAATAATTTTTACTTGAAAAATACCAGATTTTAGCACAATAATTTTTTATGTGTCTGCACAGATTTTTCAAAATTGAAACCATAGATAAAAGTATAAAACCAACAATTTATTTTGTGCAGATCTAACCATCTGAGGTCATTGTAATTTTGTAAACGTTTAACGTGTTGTATTTGTTTACAAGGTAAAGCGTGATCGGTATAAATTGTCTATGCACTACCGTAACATACATTAAAAAAAATAAAACTATCCTAGTATGATTAAATATAAAGTCGTAAATAACTACCCATTATTTTTAATAGTTTGTAGGTACTTTAAAAGTTTAAAATAAGAACAAGTATACTTGATAAATCAACACTGGAAATAGCCACTCAAATATCAATTTAACCGCAGCCAAATCAAATGCCTCCGATTAAATCTGAAAAAAAATTAAAACTAAATTATATATAGGTAGGTATTTTATTATTTTTTTTTATTAACAAAATATGATCGAAATGTATACGGTTCAAATTTTCTGGTGACACTGCATGTAATATTGTCGATGGGGAAAATCTGACTGTTTAAAATTTAACCGACTTAAATGTAACCTATCCACATGTAAATTATGGAAAATGGAAATGGCCAACTGGGAATTAGGACAATTTGAATCATCTCATTTTAAAATATCCATTTGTATTTTGTACCAAATAACCAGTGGCAGTGCATGTGTTTTAATTGGGTAGCAATCGTTAATTACGTAACACGTTTACCTTATACATATATTAAAATTTAAAGTTGCCGGGTGTTAAAATAATGTTATTTTAAACAAAATTAGGTAAGTACCAAATATATATTTTTTAATTTTGACATTTAGCCTTCAGCGTCGAGTCTAAGGGGAGAATAATGTACGATGTTGCCCGATATTAAGGTACAAGTACTAATAAACAATTTAAGAGTACCTACCTATACATATGTTTTTAAATTTAAAATATCAAAATATTTATACATTGTTGATTATATTTTCATATGGGTATCTATCTAATTAGTAGTAACTACCCGTATTAATAACTATCATCATTACAGCCTATTCTTTTTTGTACTAAGATTCGTATTTTGACCAAAAGTAGGTAGGTAGGTATGAATTATTTCGAAGTACACCTAGATATAGGTAATTTTATAAACGACCAATTTTATTTGTATATTATAAGGTTGTCATATATACCTATATATTTTATACATGATTAAACGTTTTCTACTGTTTTATTACTGTCTGTACAATTTTTGGTTGGGTTTCAAATTCTATTGCCTACACATAACTCTTGACCATTATGAAAATTTGAACATCAAATAATTTTCTTACAATTGCATTTTAGCCATACACAAGACATGAATTTTTCTGGCTTTACTTAAAAAAAAAAAATTAAATATCCGAACACACTTCTACTCTTATGTAACTACAAGTAGGTACCTATAATATATTGTGTATTAGTCATTAATTCATTATTTTTTTAATACTTACGTATAATCTTATGCAGGCCACCAACTTAGGACATTATTTATATATACCTACCTCAATACCTGTATGCAATATGATAAAAGTCTAGGACATTCTCCCCCGGTTGGTAAGACATTCTTCTTCCATTTTTTTTATATCTAGGACATTTTCTCCCCGAAAAATTTATTTTTAAATATTCAAATAATATTATAATAGATATATGTACAAAGTTAAAAATGATTGTACATTTTGTTCAATACTGCTATGTAGTTACATCTACACATAGGTACCTACTTGTTTTTATCATCCTAAAATTGTATATAATTACATTAATTTTTTTAATAAAAACACTGAGTAATGAGAAAAACCCATATTAGGTAATAATTGTTTGGACTCAATTGAAAAGTATTTATTTTGCCATCAAAACAGCTTAACTAATTTTTTTTATTGTACCTACAAGAATTTTTAATTATATATATATGTTATCGTAAAAGTCCGATCACTAGGTAAACCTAGGTTTTACTATTTAATGCTAGGTTTTACTGTTTGTACTCAGTAAATGCTGAAATTTAAATTTTATTCAGGTTTTTACTAAACACGTTATGTACATCCTAGGTAGGATGTACAAATTGAGTTACTAAAAGCTGATCAATACAATTGACACATAACATTTAAGCAATAAGTTGCGTAAATATTATAATTATATATTATTAAAATAAACTACTGACAGTTATTTAAATTCTTTATACAAAAAATATTATTTAATTATAAAAATATTAATGTGGAAGCTATAAATGTGTACTTGAAAATGTGTGAAACATGCCAGAAAAAACATAGTATGCCAAAAAAAGGACTCATTGTTAAACCGATATTGCATAATGAAATTAATTAATGTTAAATTGGTTTGATTAACATGCAATCAAACCCAGATAATGGTTTTAAATACATTATGATGTATCAAGATCTGACCAAATTTGTTATTATATGGCCTCTGCGGTGTAAACGTGCAGAATAAATTGCATATCAACTTCTAGATATATTCACCCTCTTTGGAGTTCCTAGTATACTACACTCTGATAATGGACGAGAATTTGTAAATAAAATTGTTACCAGTGTATGTAAAATGTGGCCTCAAGTTAATAATAGTACAACATGTGCAAATGAATAATAATTTTGATTTTTGTTTTTAAAATTATTTTTTTGTAAGTAGTTTTTTTCAGTAGTTTGTTTTAATAATGTGTCGTGTAATATATAATTATAATATTTACGTAATTTATCACTTAAATGTTTTGTGTCATGTATTGATCAACTTTTACTAACTCAATTTGTATATCCTAGGATGTACACAAGTGTTTAGTGTTTAGTAAAAGCACAAATAAAATTAAGAATTTCAGGTATTTACTGAGTACAAACAGTAAAACCCATGTTTACTTATTGATCGGACTTTTACAGCCATTTTTTTTTTTTTAATATTTAAAAATAAATTTTTCAGGGGGAAAATGTCCTAGGTATAAAAAAAATGAAGGAAGAATGTCCTACTGTACTGGTGACGAACGGGGAGGGGGGGAGAATGTCCGGATACCTATGATATATAATAGGATCTTTTAAAATGTTGGTATACCTAGTGTGTTGAAGGGACAATTAAAAAAATCTGAAAACTTTTCTTCTCTCTTAACTATTTGGGGTTGGCTAGTCCTCTCACTTCCACTGAACTCAAAACTCCTGCATCCTTTTCACTTATACCCACCAATCATATTCAATATTTTGTGTGTTGGTGAGGACTAAATGCTGATGCACTCCTACTCCGACACTAAAATCCTCAATTTCTTCACACAAACTCCTCACTCTTGAATTTCTTCCTTCATACATGTCCTCAATTAAATTCACATACACTTAGTAATTATTTCTTCATTAATGCTCACTTCAAACTGTAGGAACCATGTCATGTGTCTTCTCTAGGTCAATAAAAACCATACAAAACTTAATTTCTTGTAACTAATGCCTCACTCCTTATTCTTTTATCTTCATAATAGCTTCATTTAGCTTTATTTCCATACTTCTATCGGTACTCTAAATGGTCCTACCGCCCAAAAAATATCAAAATATGCTCTTAAAACAAACATATATGACATAAAATATATTAAAAGTTTTCATTTTATTATTCTTTAAAAATATACATTGATAAAGTTTGTTTTGTTTTAGGTAATAAAAAAATTTAATGTTGATTAAACAAATTTAAATATTATTTTTAGTTATGTTTTACATACTTTCTAAATTGATTTGAACGATAAGAATTTTTTGAAGTTTTCGAACAAGAACTTTTGTCGATTGTTGGATATCAAATTTTGGCAAGACGAAAATCTGTGTTCAACATTGATGGACATAATGGGTGCATATCAAAAATATTCACAATCATTTGGTAAACTATCTTTTGAACTTTAATTTTTCATATTATTCACATGTTCACGTGAGTTTATTCATTAGTTTTGTTTTATTGAATTTTTTTTTTTTGTCAAAATATGCCTTTATTCTTAAAAACCCCAAAATATGCAAAATAAAAATTAATAACTGCTTCTACATCATATAAAACTAATTTATAATTTAGTCTGCAATTTGCAACTAAAAGAAATAACAAAGAAATTATGAAAAAGTTATAAACTTTATAACCCTAATAATAATAAAATATTTCATCAAATTTGATTTTGAAAATTAAAGTCCTTGAATTTTTATTTCCATACAAAAAATGGAAATTGCCACAAGAATTATCCTCTTATTTTCGAACAAATTAGGATAGCCCACTCTGCGAGCATACTAAATTCCTAGTTTCTAAGCATAATTTAAAAAGTAAACTATAATTACATAAACAATTTGTTAACTTACTATTTACTTACCTATGTGTAGAAAACATAATTAATAATATCTATATTTTTAATAACCAACTAAAAAAAATTTTGATTTTAATTCTTGTTCTTGTAGGTATTGTATTTATTATAAAAAACGACCTGTTGAATATTTTAAATTAAATAAAAATTAATGGTAATATACCCAATGCATCTGTTACTTGGGAATTATTTTAAGTAAACTTATGTGGTCAACATATTTTTGCAGCAAACTCCAAAAATCTTTAAATTATCAAGGTCTCCTATACACATTTTCCCTCTTATTATGACATTCAACTGTGGGGTTCAGCCAAAGTATCAAATACTTACCGTAAATCTTTCCATGCTATACTAGTATTCTATGTTATAACACGAGCTCCATTTTATGATTCAAATCTTGTCATATAACATCTATACCATGTTATCTGGTCTATAACATGGCTAAAACCTATTACAAACGTTTTAACTGAAACCTCTAAATCCACTAAATTTTCTGATCATAGGACTTAAATCAAGTCCACAAAAAAAGACAGTGTTGCAACCTACCAACTGATTGTACAAATTTTATGTCAGTTAACTAATTTATGTAAAATTCATGTCAAAGTTTTACCACTGTGAGGATTCTTTGCATTTCATTATCCTAGCCACTTAATTAATTTGGCCGACTGAATTTTGAATGTTATTAAAAATGTCAATTTAGCCATCTTAGTTTTAACTACTTAAAACGAGTAAGCTACTCCCTTTCCCCCACCGTTCTCTTTGTAGATGATATATTGTTCAATTTTAATATATATGTTATTGATTCATTAACTATTACATAGGTCTACATTAAATGGTTATGCAGTAAGCACATAATTATTTTATCGTATTATCTACATGTATATACTTTGACCTAAAAAATAAGACATCGGTTTGCATGTCACAAATAAAAATAATTGTTCATACTGTACACCTGTGTATATAATATTGATCAATGTAAATTAATTTTAAATGTAGTTATGATATGTTTCAGGTTAACTATAAGTCAATACTGATTTTGATGTATTTATTTTCCAATGTGCTTACTTTAAACCTTCTAATGAAGAACTGAATATAATATACTATGGCATACATTTCATATTTTCATTCCTTGAAACAATTTTGTGTACAAATGAAAAATAACATTCAAATTATTGAAGAAATATCACAAAGTCTTCAATCCCACTTAGAAAATGAATCTTCTTTAATTGACATAAAATCTGGGGATCTGGTTGCTGCTAAACATGAAAGTGATGGTTTGTGGTACAGAGCTAAAATTTTGAAGATTGAGGAATACTGTGTAGTTCAATTTATTGATTATGGTAATTCAGTTTCAGTGGTGTCATCAAACCTTAAAAAGCTTCCTGGAATACTAGCTAGTTACCATGCTTTAGCATATCATTGTATGCTTGATAACGTTGACGATGATGAACACATAATATTAACCAACAATTTTATTTATAATGCAGTTTTTGATTTCATAACTACCATTGAATTAAATTTAACTTTTTTAAGTGACAAAGAACCTTATGTGGTGAAAATGAAGTGGAGCAATAGAAATATTAAAACATTTATAAAAAACATTATTTCATATGGTATTACTCCTAAGATATATGAAAGCCTAAAAATATATGAGTCAGGCACAAAGATGCAAGTGAATGTTGTTTATATTCAGTCAATAAATGAATTTTATGTAGAAACTCTTGATAGTGAAGAAATAAAAGGTAAAATTGAATATGAACTTGTAAACGGAAAAATATGGGAACCAGTGACAGAATATAAATTTGGTAAAATGGCTATTGCTAAAAGTTTAAGCGATAAAAGATGGTATAGAGTCAGAATTTTAGAAGTGCACGATGAAGACAAATGCACTTGTTATCTTATTGATTATGGAGTTCAAGATAAATGCACCGAATTCTATGAAGCAGTTGGTTACCTCAAATCAACTCCACCATTTATTAAACGATGTTCATTAAACATGCCAAACATAGAAAAAAAAAAGATGTTTAACAGTTTATCAAATAGTTTTATAGAAGAAATAGTAAAATGCAAAGACCAAAATATGATTATTAATATTACTATAGTAAAAACTGGCGAACCTTATGTAGTTGATCTTTATGCTGATGATATGAATATGGCTGAAATAATTCAACCTAAACCAGTGGTTGTTTTTCGGGTATTTCACCTAAATGTGTTAACCGTTCAAATACACAATAAAGAAAGATGTGCTATTTTAAATATATTAAATAAAAATAAAAATCTACGCAAGGTAAAAAAACCTAAAGTGGGTCAACTATACGGAGCATATTTAATTGATCAGTGGTATCGGGTATTACTTAATATAAAATATGGAAACCAATTTATGGAAGTAACTATGGTAGACATGGGCTGCAAGAAATTACAAGTACAAGAATTATTTGATCTTCCTAGGTGTATGAAAAATTTGAAATACATGACTATCCATTGTTCACTTGGTCTAGACGAGAAGAATTTTAATGTAAATCGACTGAGACAAATTTGCAATGATGGTAAAACAGAGTTCATGATGATGATACTCAAAGAAAATGAAGTCGGTGGTCATCATATACAGTTGTTTTTAGATGATAGGGATGTAGCAGAAATAATAAAATACGATTGAATGAATGGAATATTGTGAATTATCATTATTTATGTTTTATTACATAGGTACCTATACAGTATCTAATTAATAAATAAGCTTGAATGAGTTGACAAAATATGGAACTAATAATTGTACCCAAATTAAATTAATATTAATGATTGTTTAATTTTAATGTTAAATATTTAATCCAAAGTAAATTATTATTAATTGTTTAGTTAAATTTTTTTTCTAGTTCCCAATTAAGTATTTATTTATTTTTATAGTAGGTATTGTTAATTATAATTGATTACACTAAACTAATATATTGTAAATATTTTAAAACCTTTAATTTTATTCCTAATATTATGTATTAACAATTATAGGCTAAGTTATTGTGCAGTAATTCATAATATATATTTCTAATAAATAAATACATTTAGAGCGATTATACAATGTAACTAGCATATCTTGTAAAGTTTTTTTAAATTTCTGGAAAATGTGCAATTTTTATAATATTAAACATATTATGCTTTAAACACACTGCTGGTTTTCTGAACTTTATTCTGGGGAGGACGGTCTTAAATTTCTTTTTTCTTTTTTTTATTTGTACACATAAAAGCTAAATACAAATAAAAAAATACTAAGGCACTCTTTTATTACACAACCAAATTATTCAATAAAAAAATATATAATTTTAAACATTGTCTATAGGTGAACACTGCTTTTCAGATTCCACATTTAAATACAAACTAATTTTAGAAATTTACATTATTAGGTAATATTAAAAGTAATCTATATAAAATAAATATCTGCTTATGCTACTCGGAGATCTTATAGGCTTTTATGTTTTTAAACTTAGTAGAGTTTGTATTTTGTACATTTCAAAGCCAATATAATGTTTTCGAATTTATAAATATTGAGTACTACAGACATTCTACGATTTGATATTTACAGAAGCATATTCTATATAATAATTGAAGACACTAGTGCAATAATAAGATACCTCCAAATTTAAAAATTTTCAGGAGAAAAAATTTTTTTTTACATTTAAAAATGCTAAGGTATTATTTTATTGGTTGATATATAATATATGTACCTATTTAATATAATTGTATAGGTAGTCAAATTGAATTATTAACTATGATAATTACCAAAATATTTAATTTGTATTGGGTGCAATAACAGAATACGTACAAAATGTATCTGGTTATTGCATCGAATATGTGGTAATAAATTGATGAATAAAACATTACATCATACGTAATATATTATATTTATTTTGTATAATAATAATAGCTATTAATTAAAATAGTATACAGTTCTTAAAGTTCTTTTACTATTATAAAAGAAAGTAAAAAAGACAAATTATTATTATATATATATGAAATAAAAATGAAAAATAATTATATTTTGAAGGATGTTGTATGCATAGGTTTTTAAGGGGGGGGGGGTTCTGTATAGGCAATTTTAATGAATTTTTTAGGAAAGTTAAAATCCAACAATTTAAATATTTTTTAAGTAATTAAAAATTGTTTTGTGTCAAATACTACCCATTTTTTATTGCGAAATCACAATATTTCTTGAAAAAACATGTTTATAAATTTTTTTATTTTTATTAACTTGAGAACATCGTAGAAAAATGAAATAAAAAAAAAATGAATTATAGAGGACAAAATCATCTAGTTCCTTAAGTAGCCGATTTTTGATATATGCATTATACACGTTTTATGAGTTAAAAAATTTTATTTTTTTGTTTTTTGTTTAATAACTAAATCATCTTAAAAGAAAAAATGAATAAATTGAAAAAAAGCTACATATTAGGACACTAGATAATGTTGTTACTTATTGTTAGCTGTAATTTGTTTTTTATTTTATATTTCTATCATACATCAAACAATTTAAAAATATTTCAATATATAAATTGAAAGTAGGTAGCTTAAAGTTTTAGCTCTTTGTCAGAACCATTTTTAATATAAATATTGTTAAAATTAAATATTATTTATTATATTAAATTACAATTTAATGCATTAAATGTTGTAACTGTATAGAAGACAACTTAATCAGCTATGGAATAGTGTTTTTATTTTATAAATTTTCTCAATTTTATATTATAAATGTCCAAAAAAATATAAAATCATCAGAGTTTGACAGTTAACTACTTAATTTAAAATAACTTAAAAAAAAAACACTACATGATAGATTTAGTTCTACTTTATGTGGTATTTCATTTTGATTGTAGCCCCAGTGTGTTTTATGTTCCCGTAAAACTAGTATCTAGTCTCTTCCAGTGGTGGCGTCATTTCAGATTTTATTAGACGGAGGCAAAACTTTGACCGGCCCCTTTACAAATAAAAATTTCTTATTCCTCCCATAGTTTTTGCAATTTACCTTTCTTGTGTTAAACATGAGTCGGCTAGTTAGTCACTAGACACAAGTTCTATTTGTCTGATTTATTTATGTGTATAATATGTTAATTTTGATTTTTAACATTTCATAAGAGTTAGGTACCTATCTTTCACTTTTCTTTTCTTTTTTATTACCTTCTCCATAAATAGCATCTAATTATCTAGAGTTATGAATTGAAGTTACTATAATATAATATCTAATGACTACTAGCTATCTTCTTAATTATTATTATTATACAATATACTACTTATTATATGCAGTGGTGTATTGGAGGGTATATGGTTTATAACCAATACTCTATTTTTATCTATGACGTATAGCTTATGAGCAATTGATGATATGTGGGTACACGGCTGTATCTACTGTACCTATACATTATATGTGTATAAAAAAATCATTCTTCCAAATTATATAAAAAATTGAAAAATGATATCTTTAAACGACCGACTAGAATGAATTTTCCATCGAATAACCTCTTTATCCTAAAATGCTTAGGTACTTACCCGAGTAACACTTTAGGTTAAATATATGTATCAAATTATATAAATAAATCACGGTTCAAGACACCGTGAAAAAATGGTTCATTGCAATTTATTTCTAAGAATATGAATACAATATTTACATTAATTGTGCATGAAAAACACCGTGCTTCTACAGGATATGAGTTGGTACTGTGACCGTGTTATGGTGTTTAAATACACAGTGCACCCGTCGGTTCATACACAGTTTATTGGTGTCATTTGTTAACCGTGCTTAGGTCAGTTCATCAATGGATTTTTGATATCAAATATAAAAATTTTAGATGTTGTATACATTACATACATTAACAAAATTTGTTGCGAAAACTATTATAGATACTTATATATATATATAAAAATTAAGGTACACAAAGTACAAATACAAGACATAATATTCAAAATAAGTTTTATTTACTGTGTCATATAAAAAACAAAATTTATTGAAATGAAAAAAAAATTAAATACTAAACAAAAAATTATAGGTATACATAATACTGAAATAAACAAAAAAAATATATGATGAACTTATAGAAAATTAATCAACTATTAGTTTTGAATGGCGTATGTAATTGTCTGCAATGCGATGAAATTGACTTTCATGGTCTGACGTAGTTTGAAATCCAGATAATGCTTCTATATAAATTATGAATTAAAATAGAATAACTCCTTTAGCTATATTATAATTAATTTTATTTTTATTTATTATAATATATTTCATCAAATAGCTTTAAACTAGTAAATTTTAATTTGGGTTTTCCTTTATAACTATATAACTGTAAGGCTTTTTTATTAAAGCACAATGCAATTGTATTTCTAATTGATACACTGAAATTCATAGATGCAACTTTCATCAGAATGTAGGATTTCTGTATATAAAAAAAAAAAAAACAAAACTAAAAATAAATCAATACAATTTGTAAAATATGTGATATATAGAACTATAGTTAAAACTTAGAAAATTTTCTTTATTACTTTCAGTCATCAGGTGAAGACAACAAACTTTCCATCACATCTACTTCCTTGAGCGATTTGGCTGGTAATAAATGCATAAAAGGTGTCGGAATTGTTGGTGATGACAATGCTAAGGTACACGTGTTCCTCTATCAGCTTTCATCATATAATCAATTTTCTTTTCAATGTTTTGAACATCTTCACAAAGCTTTGTGCTGGTTCGGTTTATAATCAAAAACTGGAGCATCAATTTTTCATCTCTTTTTTTTTTTTTAATTCTTTATTTTGTATTTCAATTAATTCTTTTATATTTGGCGATTTATTATGTCATATACATTCTATAATCAATCATAACAACATTAATATATCAAACCTATGGTAAATGGTATTCAAAAATTAATAATAAATAAATATACCTATATATTTATATAATATTATTCTACATATAAGTACCTACTGTATGTTTTAATACCCTTTAGTAAAATCACGAACTTTTAATTTAACATTACTGAAAACCACTGATATAGGCAGTATGGACGGTAAAACTGTTTATAATAATTTACATGTACCTACTAATAAATTATATTTTATTACATTGTATATGGTATACCTATATCTAATATCCAATAATTATACTTACTAATTCAGTACGTAACAAAAATTATAAATTAATATAACTACCAATATAATTATTTCTATGACATTAAATATTTTTTTAAATTTCAAATGTATATTTTTTATTTTATAAAAAGATTAAAGAGTAATTTAAAAAACATTTATTTAAACATTAAAAAAAAAAAATTATATTATAATATAAATTAAATCATATATACCTGTATTCCAATGAACAATTTTATAATTTTTACTATGCATTAAATTCTGTTATGTCGAAAATAAGGAAATCTTGTTCTGCATTTTCTAAGAATAATGACATATTGTTATCATCTATCCGTGTTACATCATCCTTAATATTTTCATATTCACACACCTAAACGGTAAATTAGTAATTACTATTTAGTCTATATAATATAGATTTATAAAAGTATCATTGTAGATTCTGAGCATAACAAGGAATACATTGGCTTAAGAATGAGATTTTTATGTATGTATGTATACATTTTTTCGAGTAAGAGTCGAATAAAAGTTTTTCATAAATAAAAATTTTTGATAGAATTTGTTCTAGTTATATTAAATATTTTATTATTGATTTTCTTAAGTGTAAGGTGAAACTAATGAAAATTATTATAAATTAGAAAATTATTATATCAGAAATAAAAAATGTACACTAAATATTTACTATAGCACTATATTGATGTGGTAAGAATTATATTATAATATTACAATATATTTTTATAACAATAGGTATATTTATTTATTAAATGCATCTAATACATAACGTTTAAAAACTAAAAGATTTATAGTAGTCGACCTTCCGGTCATTAAATCATGTGCTCGTCAATAATTATGCTTTTAAATATTGGAATATGTTTTTTTGATACAACATTTTCAAACAGTTTTGGAATTATTGAGATTATCGAAATATTTACTATATTGCTTACACTTTTAATACATAAGTTATCTTCTCCATTTAAATTGTAAATTGACTGATTACTACTCAAATCATTAGATATTTCTGTAGTATAAATTAAATTAAATAATTACTTCAAATATTATTTTCAATAAAAACTAATTAATGTTAATCAATGATTTTGCCGGAGGGTCAGGTAAAGATAGTTCAACAAGATCAACTGGATTTTTAGTGTTAATATTTGTCTTATATTGTTAATCCATTTAATAAAATATCTTTCATTTCTCCCACAAAATCATACAAAAATTCATTTGAATCAACTGGTTTAGTTTTACCAAAAAATGTTCCAATTAAAAAAAACATTGGGTTTAATTTGATCAATATCATAATAAAGGTCAAAGTCTATTAGATGAATTTTTTTGGTAATAGCATTGATTATATATTATATAATCAATGGTAATAGGAAGGCCATCAATTTCTAATACTAAATATAACTTTGTTGAAATTATACTCTGTATTTGAAATTAAAAGCAATTGATTTTTACACCAAAATGATGATATAATCCATCAATATTCTTTAGTAGGTAGGTACTGTATTTTTGGGCGTTTTTAATAAAGTAGGGAAATCTTTTGGTAACTTCTGGAACAGTTTACTTTTTCTCAAACTTCTCAATAAATTATTTAATACAACACGCTGAATCTGGTTCTTTACAGCCCAAAGTGCTATAGTCTTATTTAAATCAAATTTAGAATCAATATCTACAATAATTTCTTCATTAGACGAATCTATAGCAACAGGATCAGATTTAAAGTTATAGTCAGATGGTTCACCGTTATGCGAATGGTCTACATTAACAATGAAGCCATCATGAATATTATTTTTCAATTGGAACAGAAGTAACAGTGGTTTCTTTTTTACAAGTTGACAATAATAATTGAGCTTTTTTCCTTAATCTATATCTAGTACTTTTACCAACTTCATACCTGTGTTGTAATAATATTTTCTTATTTGTTGATTCATTCATGTTTTATTAAATACTAGGTACAAAAATAAATACACACATATCCAATATATAGATATTATATAATATACAAATCTGGTAAACAAACAAAAAAATAGAAGTGGAATATCGCTAAATATCTGATTTCACTGTTTGGGTCAACCAAATCATATCGTATATAAACAAATAATATTACTTACCAGTTACCACTTTCAAATGAAATGAATGTTGTAGTTATGACTAAGAATGCATAGGTAGCTATGATACCTACTCAAATATTAAAAATATATGAAATTAAAACATAAACTAATATCTAGTATCTATAGCCGTGATTATATCACAGAATATTCTGTGATTATATTATAATTACCTATTTATAATTAATGATAAAAGTTAAAACTGCTGGTAAAACCAGTGGGCAGTGACACTTTTAGCGAACCCCAGAAGTCAAAATCAACATGCAAACACATTTTTAGGACCGTTTTTTAAGCATGGTATTCAAACACCGACAATGAACATATAGAAAATGTTACTCAGGTAGGTACCTACTCGGCTCCTTTTATCCAAAAAGTTGCTCACAGAAAAAACATTTAATTGGAAAATTAGTAGCTTCATTGCTCGGCTTAGAATATAAGAACATGTATGTGCAGGTCGCACGACAGACCGAAGGACCAGTGGCTTCAAGCCACACGATAAAAATAAATAGATCACTGTTCGCCTGAAAATTTTCCCGGGTTGGCAACTCAACATACGTGCCGTATAATTTTTAGGATAGGCAACCTAAATAACCGACGCCGGACAAACCTGGTGGTTAGGCAACTTAAATTCCTTGCACCTTACAATTTATTTGAGTCGGCAGTATGAGATGAGT
>JAIPRL010003890.1:0-42722 GCA_025469235.1 Pemphigus obesinymphae | reverse complement strand
GTTTATTTGAATTTATGTTGGGTATATCATTTGAATTTGGTGCATTGTTGTTCAATTTTATTGTATCTGGTTCGTTTATTTCATAAGTACGATAATATTATTATGTTACAATTTTCTATGTATTACAATTTATCGACTCTTTAGTGTGTCACGTGGGGTAAGTTTATTCATCAATTTCATTGAATATTATAATAGTATAATTAATAAATACAAAATGAATATATTTTAATCAGTATGTTTTATTTTGTATGTATTACCTTTTAAAATATTAAAAGTCGACCTTCTTGTTCATCCGTTTCGAAGTAATAACATAACCGTACAGAGAAATAATTTGTTGAACGCGAACTCACAGACGTCATCAGTGTCGGCGCTACAAAAAATGTCTGAAAGGTCGTCAAAATAATTTTGTCGACTTTTTTTCCCAAAAAAGTTTTAAATAAAAAAAAAATGTCATTAACATTTTTTTTACTAATTTTCCGAGTAAACCTACCGACTATAATTTCCGACTAGATTTAATTTTAAAGAATTATTTCCACAAAATATTTAAATAAGCAAAAAAAATAAATAAAATACACACACAGGTCATTCGTTTTTCTAACCCCCTAATCCTCTTTTACCGCTGGCCCAGCACATCATAATAGATCACTGGTAAATCATGAAAATCGTGTGTAATAATAAATTATATCGTTTACGAAAATGTAGGTCAAAACCGATTATTATACATTTTTTTGACAAAAACACAATAGATAATTATAATTTTTAATAACAATTGCGTTTATATTAGTAGGATGATCATACTTAACAATCAAGTAGTTAAATCAGTCAAAATAAAATGAAGTTCATTATTATAATTTCAGAAATATTATTGAACAATATACGTCTTGTATTAAACCATTTACTTATGTTATTTGAAATTCCATGTAATAATTTACTGTATAGTTGTTTTTATTTTTTAGTCAAAAGTGTGTTTAGCGTTAATGAAAATATTTTTGCATAATTATTTTAGATAATTAATTTTAATTACTATCGTGTAACTGTATACAGTACACTATGCAATGTATATTATTCAGAATAAAATAAATGTATACGGGAATTTTCTTTATTTATCATTTTCTTTTATTGCAATATTAATATTGTTTTATTAAGAATGAGTATATGGATTTGTTAGGAAATTATTCTAAAATATTCGAAACTATAATACGTAGAATAACTGTTCAAAATTGCGATAAAAACACATTACTAAAACTAAACGTAAATTTATTCAATTATGAAAATTAGCCAATAGGTGCCTACTCCATTAGATAAATTTCAAAAAATAAGGTATATGTATATAAAAAAAAATGAATTCTACGTAAATATGCAAAATAACGATTAAAATGTTTAAAATTTCCAAAATACTATTAATTTATCTTGACGAAAAAATCCTAATCAAATTAAGATTTATCTATTCAAAATATTTTGAGTGACCTCAAGAATTAAAAACCCGTAATCTGTGTTATCATTTTTGAAAAATTACAATTTAAAAATACTATTTATTTCTTACAATAAAAATTCATTTTAAAACCCTATACCTTCAAAAAAATAAGAAAAACCTAGACAAATTTGTGTATTAAGCGGATTGTATATATTCAGATAATATTACAGTAGGATCGATATTAAATGATTTATAATGTAAACATAATTATCAGTTAATATATTATATAGTTAATAATTTTGCTATAGAAATAGCATTATATTATATTAGGTAATGTTTTAGTTCACACTTTATTACATGTGTATGTAATATGTATAGACCAATTATACATTGACTATTAAATCAATATAGAATAACATTTTGAATTCAACAACTTTTAAGTTTCTAAACTTTTAACCATAAAACAAGTTATTGCTGTTTTAAAAAGTATACTACATTACTTTTTTAAACTTTATTAACTGGTTTTTAAATAAGTAAATTAAAAAACTGAATTTAGGTTCACTTCAATATGTTTTCCTGTAAATATTTGATTATATATGTTTTAACTCAATAATTAATGCATGAACCTGTTTTTAAAAATAATGGGTAATACGTTGTTAAAAAACCACATTCATTGAAGAACAATATGCGTTTATACTGATACGTGATATTTTTAAATCATTATGTTCAAATTTTGATAAAAAAAATCCTGAATATTGAGTCTACAAAACCCCATAAAAAATGAGTGGTTATTTGTATGTGTTCAAGAGGTTTGAATTTGGCATTAAATAAATATCATATACTTACTGACGATGGAATTTTCAAAAGGTGTTCAACAACATTTTCAAATGTTTAGAAAATGCAAAATATATTTGTAAAAAAATGCATGGTATATTTAATTTAACAACAACACTTAACTTGGCAATAAAGTAATGAATATGTATTATTATATTTTTGAGTATAAAATAATATAGTATGATTATAATATAGGTAATTATTATAAACAGAAAAATTAAAATATGATGGCCATTTTTAATTTAAAATATAACTTAGCCATCTAATAATAATATGACTTTTAGATCGAAATTTTTACAATAACAATAAAATAAAATAACAATTGGTAGGTATAGTATAAATTATAAAATAATCCTTCTCCTAATCCATTATTTCCACTTAACTAAATATCCCATCATGCCCATCTCACACCACATTCTATTACATACCCCTCTTTTTTTAATCTTCCTTTTCATCTTATTCCTTCAACATAAATTCCCTTAACTAATCGTAATACCTCTTTTTGTCTTTACTCTCCTTATAACATGCTCAATCTATCTTAGTCTATCATCTCTCATTTTTTTTTTTTTTTTTTGCTTACTATTGAAACCAATCCTACACTACCTCTTATATTCTCAATTTAAATTTTGTATTCTCTAGTCACTCTACTCAACTACCTTAATATTCTCATCTCTGTTATACTCATATATTATTTGGCTTTATAACAGATTGAAAAATTGGTCAGAACGCTATCGAGTACCGCTACACTTATAGATTCAGTCTTTCCACCATTGATTTATGGACAACACAATTGTCATATAAATGTTATTATTACTTTAAGTTCTAAATATCAAACATTTTTTTAAATCTATAAATCTATAAAGTTTACAGTTATAAAACATGAATTTATAAAAAAAAAATGTCGATAACATAAATAGTAACAATCCCACAAAATGTCAAAATCCTGTACGGTTATCACGTAATCGGCATTTCCAGAATTTTGTCAAAGACTATTATTTTTATATCAACCACGTATTAAACAGCATGCAATCAGATGTATCAATTATTTTTATAATCTGTGTGGTTATTTCATCAATTAATTTTCGAATATATAAAAAATAATTTTTATTATTCTATATATGTCGACGCTTTTGAACATTATCCGATACGTCATGTATTGTACACTTGGCATTCAATGTGCGTAGTTATAAAATAATATAGTATTCTATTATATTAAACCACTTGAAAATCGAAATCGAGAATCCATTTAATCGAAAAATTATAACAATGAATAATTTATTGTTGTTGAGTGCTTTTTATTAAACTTCATTTGTTAATTTATTTATTTAATTATTGTTATCTTTTCGCAATCAGGGAATAATAATTTAACGGATATTGAATTACGTCGAAAACACTCTCTGAATAATTAATAATGGTTCTACTGCAGTAGAAAATCGTTTTAACATCAGATAATTATATTGCTTACTTATATTTAAATATGGAACTGGAATTCAAGGTCTGAAATCAAGCCAAATTAAACCGGTTCTAGAACCTAAAAATATTTGAAACCAGAATATTTACTAAGAACCGAAATCAGAACCGATACACTTATATATATTTTTTGATTTTAAATATTATATTACTCCATTATTTTGGATTAGAAAAATTATAATAAAAAAATTTACATATATTTCTTAATAATCAATGTTAACTATATGCTAAACCTTTGTATTTTATATAATTTGGAAATTAAATTCATATTTCATAGCTAATTCTTGCATATAAACTATACACTCAAATATTGGACTTTTACATTCTATCCATTTGATAAACAATCTGCAGTATATATAATTATAAAAAAACCTCCAATGAAAGTGATAACAGATTTTCGATATTATCATAATAAAAAAAACTATGTTTAAATTGGTTTAATTAAGGATTTCCAATATAACTTCAATATTAATTACTTTTCTGTGACAACTGTAATCTGTTTACTCAATGAATAGAATATCTGGTTTGTTAAAACCTAAATTAATAAGAAAATCATTTTTGTTTTTCCTTTCTTTTTTTTTGTTATCTATATTAATACTGATTTTAACCGAAGTGAGAACCCATGATTTTATTTTACAACAATCTGACCTTTAATATCAGAAACTTTAAACAAAATTTTTAGAACCAAAACTAGAATCTATACCGGAAAACCAATAATATTTAAGTCTCTACTAGCTATACATGCAATAATAGTATTCGAACCAGTTTATGGAGATAATTTGAGAACCTGAACATACATATTGAAATCGGTATCTTTTACTTTGTAGATACCGAACCGAAATCCAAATCAATTTTTTTGGTTTTTACACAAATATTTTTAATTCCATTTTTTGATAATTCGCAACTCACCTTGTACATCATCACTATAAATCATAATTAATATCATCATCATTTTGTTATTATTTTTATAGTATAGGTCTTCTATTTGTACGTGATACTGTCATTTAACTAAACATTTTTTATACATTTTTTATCATATTATTTAATGTAGGAATGTAGGACAATTCAGGGCCTCGGAATAAAAAAAGCTATTAGTTATAATACTATTATTATTACATATAATATATATATATATATATATGAACTATATAACTCTTCGTATATTTATATATATAAACTATTTAGTATAATTAAATACAATTACACTAAAAAAAAAATGCTAATTTATCCTATATAATCAAAAAAAGGGTAAAAATAATTTATTAGGTTAAAAATAAATACTCAAAATACTTTATTTGACTATTACTAATAATAAATGCGAAAAAAAAATAGATAAAAATTATAATATAAAGGCGAGAAACGAAGAAATCGAAAAATGTATTTTCCCAACAATTTTTTAAATTTCGTATTTTTTGAAAGTAATACAAATAGTTATCCTACGCTGAATATTATAGGTCATCTTCAAGGGTGTCCATCAATTAGAAAATGTAATTAATTTATTGTTAATTTTTAACTGTAACACTATAAACTTAAAAAATTATCTAGTTAAAAAATTTGTGAGTTCAATATTAATTTGATTGTTTTGATCATTTAAAACATTTAAATCATTTAAAGTTCAGCATACAAAACATGATTTAACTTAAAATTCAAATTTTATTATGCACTGAAAAAACATTTTTTTAAATATTTAAAATATACATTTAAAAACAACTTATTACGTCTCTATAGATATCAACTTTTTGATTAACTGAGTTAACCTAATTTAAATTGAGTTTGAATTTTTAATACATCGATAATTAGTTAATATTATACTATTTAAAAAAATAATTCTACCTAACTTAAAGTTTACAATATAAATGTTATAATTTACCCAACCTTGGACATTATTATGAATTCTATATATATTTTAATACAATAATATTTTATAAATTTCTAGTTTAAAAACTTTATATCTAAGTTCTGCACGATATTTTCCATTTAAATTTTCTCCGCTTACAATTTCACCCATTTGTTTGTAAATTTTTGGAAGAAAAACTACAAACTTTTGACCAACCCACGACAGATGCACGTATTTCGTTGTTTTAGAGATAGGTCGGTTTGGATTAAACACACCTACGTCGTATGCATGATATATTTTTTGTGAAAAAACTTTGACACATCATAAATAAACACACTGAACTGTATTTAATAATATGATGTTTAATATTATAATATATTCTAGATTTATAAACGGTTTAAAAGTTTAGACATGGGCTAAATGCATGAGGCGGGAATGATCGCGGGTATTTATTATAGTACATATTATTAGATTTACAATATATTTTACTTCGAAAAAGTTCTGGCCTATTTAAAAACTTTTAGTGAACATGCCCGACGACTTGAATTCAATACCACCAACACCAACACACACCGATATTATTCACAATATTTCCGGTTTTCAAAATTAATATAAAACTCTTCGTAAGTTTATGTGCGTCATTTTCTATTCTCTCCGTTTTTAATAAAAAAAAAATAAATAGGTTGGCGAGCAGAACTTTTCCTCTTTACACAGCATTTTAATCCATTTTTTTTGATCTTCAATGTATTCTTATTGCCATATTGGTATTCTTATTGCCATTCTAACTATATTGCATAATAATCAGAATATTAACAACAATTATCTAACACAAAAACGTCTATACTATAGTTATATTATAATACTTGTGGTTTATTTAGTTATTCAACTTCTATATAAGTGATATAATATATACATATTATGTGAATTGTTAAACATATTTAGTTTTTATTGTGATTCAATATTGGTACAAATAAAATAAAAAAGAAACAAAATATATAACAATACTAACATTTGGAGGCTCACACTTCCCCTTATGAGTTGAGTTTTCTACTAAGCAAAAAAAAGTGTTCACGATCCATTTAAAATTAATCCATGGCCCTTTAGGTTGAGAAACACTGTTCTATATAATGCAGACGAGCCTCAATTCTAGACGTTTTAACTGATTTTTTAAACTTAAAATAAACAACGATATAACGAATACTATAAAACTAATTATTAGTATGGATTATGCTGGTTCATTTTTTATATTCAAACGATAAACACGACTTTTTCTTTACAGATTTGGAGAACTTATCTAACTGACATGACGTTTCAAATTAAATGATACTTGAGACAATAATACTTGGTCGATTTTTCAGTTTCATTTTGATATTGGTTTTTAAATTTTACCTATTGTTTTATACTCGTTGATTATTTCGTTATTTTTTAACAAGATAGTTTAATTTACCTACCATAAAACAATTTATTATATAAAACGTTATAAATATTATAGTTCAAATATGTAAAAAATAGGTTATTTTGTCATATTTTATAAAACAATACTTAATTTTATTATTTTAAATATATTATTATATAGTTGACAAATATAGATAGGTACTAGTAAAAAATATTGGAAAATATGTGTACACAATTTAAACTTACAAAGTATGTCTGGACATATTGACAAAGAATAATGGAATTTTTCATTTTTACCGGTAAATAATACATTTTCAGTAAATCGTCTTTAAATATTTTAAAATAAGTTGTATGTACTTCTCTTTGATGCATGGTCATTTTTCTTTGACTTAAAATCATAATTTAGAATTAATTTAAAATGTGTTATACTTATCAAATTAAAATTCAGAATTTAATTACCAATCAATAATAAGTATTTCTAATTGACGTTTGTGTTTACGTAAGAGTATCAAATTTAATTACTATAGAACTAGATAAATACAATAGGTATAATATATTTTATTCATGAATTTTCACTGGAATAAAAATAATTTAAAAATAATTCAAATAGATCTACATAAAACTCTTAAATATGTTTTACGGTCTAAAAAGTGTGTTTTCTTTAAAAAAAAATAAAACATATTTTAGATGAATTTAATTAAAATTAGTGAAAAATATACCCATATCATATATATATATATATATTATACTGAGATCAATTGTATTGGAAACTGATGATAATTTTAAAATTAATTTAAAAGTGTTTTTGATTTATTAATGGTAAATGATTGATCTTGTACATGAGATTAAATTGCTTCCAATTGTTCCAATATCTTCAACTGATTATATATTCTGAACGGAACGATGGTGTCAGTAGTTTTACAATATTATTTATTTTTATATCAACTTTTTAAATCAATTTTTCTACCAGAAGGCTTACTCCAATTATTACATGTTTACCCATTTTCCGATAGAAAGTTTTATATATTTATTATTTTAAAGGGGTAATTTTTTGATTTTTGGATATTTTTGATACACGAGTAAAGAAAAACTACTGAAAATACGATTCCGTTTAATTAAATTTAGTTATTTTTTATGAATTCCAAGACCAATAATTTTTAAATCTTAAAATTTTCACACCGAATATGTAATTTAGTATTAGTATGGGTACTACATTGACAGTGACACAATTTCAATGTATTTTTTTTGTTTTTGCAACTTTGTGCAATTAACAGATATATTAGATTTGGATATCTATAAGTCCTAAATGAGGTAATTTTGAGTTATATAATCTGAAAATTGAATCCATTGTTAAACGTACGTCAATCTATTTATATTCAAATAAATCTCCAAAATCGGTAGTCACAACTATATTTAATGGTAATTTAAAATGTTTACAACATAATATTATATATTATGTCTATATTATATTATATCTTTAAGAAATATATTCGAAGTTCGGGGGAAAATGTGTTTTTATTTTATTTTATTTTTTATTAAGTATGTATTTAATAATTATTATAATGATTAAATAAAATGTTCAAACATATTGGCTATTTATATATTCTGAAATTTTTCTTATGAAATCAGTAATTTCAAGTTAATATACTCAAAAATGTCAGAAAAGTGCACCTTATATACCACTACTTTACACCTTAATTCATAATATTTGCAGTTGCACATTTTTAAGCCTGACTTATACATAATAGTTGGCAAACTATTTGATCACGAATGTTATACTATTCGTCACAAAATTCAGTTTAATAATACATATAATCCTTATAAAACAAACTTAATGGACGTAAAAAGAGTCAAAATGAGGGGAGGCTATTTGAACCTAGCTCCTGAACATTTTTCTCAGTTTATGCATTTTTTGATAATTTAAAAATTATAAAACTAGACTTACAATTAATTACAAAGAACTTACAATAACGGTTATGAATTTGGGGCCTATTAAATAATGTGGAGGGGAGAAAACTTCATGTAAATGTTGTAATTCCAAAGTATGTATTTAAAATCAATAATATTGATATATACTAGTATATATAAATAACGTTATATTTCCTAAACTAAATTATTTTATTAAGTTATTTGAAACTATTACTGATCTTTAAACTAGATCTGTTTGATGTAATGAATAATATAATAAAAACCTTGTTCGTAAAAGCTGTCAAAAATATGTATACATAAGTATATAGCCATTAGATACAGTCTTCTGATCAAAATTTTATTCACAAAAAAAAGAAAAAAAAATGGTAATTCCAAACATAACAATATACTGACACCTCCCCTTAATAACGAACACCTCCCAATAGCGGACGTTTTTTGGGGAACGAGAACATTTTTACTATTTTTTAATTGGGAAACCTCCCAATAGAGAATAGTGGACTCTAAAAATAACGAACATCTTTTTTTTGTATTCGAGAAGGTAGTTGACTGTATATAATAAATTTAATATAATTTAATTAAATAACACAATAATAACTTAAGACGATTATTACCAAAATATAAATGTCTCGACTGCCAATGTTTCGTATATTTTGTTAGTTAGTGATTACTTTTCGATTTTTTCAACGTTGGCAAATAAACTTACTCGCGAGATTCTACAGAAACGGCAAAATTATAAACATACCAAGCTGACTGATTTTTTGCTTATCAAATTGAATATTTATATATGCAACTGATCAATTTTTTTATATGTACATATGTATTAAGTTAGGAATTACCATAAATATGACCAAATCATTAAAATTATTATACCATTAAATATACATAATTAGTAATTATTTTTAATGATAACATTATAATCAAATTTAACCTAGCGCAAATGTTTTTATTTTACACATTTAATCTTTATTAATAACAAACATTTACCCCCTCTAAATAGTATAATAAAAACCTCAAAATTTCGGTGAGAGAGGGTGTAAGCTATTCAGAGGCTTCACTGTATATTTAAAATATTGTTATATTATTTTAGAATGTTATTTTGTTTACTGACGGCGTCGTGTGTAGGCAATTCAGGGGCATCGAAGTCATTGGGTCTAAATATTCAATATAGTGTAGATGGTAAAAAAAAAACGAAAATTTATTAATAATAATAATAGTTATAATAGTATTAATAGAATAATAATAGTCCAATAATATAACACTTATTTGAGTATTATTTTAAATACTAGTTAAAATAATGCTTTTAAAATATCACCGAAAATCACAAATAAAGTGAAAAAATTACGATACTTCAGTTATTAAAAAACTCGATTATTTACTGGTTTCATCTAAACTATTAAATACATCTATTTTTAAAGACTTAAGATGTTCATAAATTGTTTAAATTGACATTAGACATATTGAAATTTAAATATAATTAGAATTTTTAAAATTTTGAACAATTTTTTTCGGTGTATTTTCAAGTTTTCAATTTGAATTCCGAATACACATGAAAATTTCCAACGTTAAGTCTAAAATGCAGTATTAAAATTAATCTACAAATAGGATTTCAAGGGCTGAATACCAAAGAATTCAAATTTGGTATTTTAAAATGTCTAGTACCGATAAGTAATATTTCGATTCTCTGCAGCTCATCCGATAACGGTACGAATCAATTAATTATAGTTTAAAAACATAGGTGGAACGCTATAGATTATAAAAAATTCAAATAATTCGGTGTGAAAATTAACAGTTATTTATAGAATCTATTTTATATGAGCGATTTGGATGTTTCATCATTCTAGTTTTACTTCATACTTTACAACTAAATTTTTGTTTTTTGTTTTTTTTTTTTTCATTTTACGAGCGTGAGCTGTCGACTTCCCGGAGCCGGACGACGTGACGGGAGAGCATAAACGGTCGATTGATTCTCACGCGAATACATTACGTCCACGATACGTATCTCCAAAATCGCATCTCTGCGAGCACGAGACGTACACATAAAGTTTTATAATAAATATAGACTACGTATACACGATTTTTGTACGATGTATAGATAATGGTTATACAACGTATTTGGCCAACACAATGAGGTTGTATAAATTTCGATGGAACGTGTTGTAGAACAAAATAAAAATGGTTTAAGTATATTACATTATTTAGATAAGTCGTCGACGTGCCAAAGTTTGTTATAAAACACATGGATAAATGCACATGTAGGTATATCGGAAATTTATTTATACTGAACACTTTTTATATTTTTGAACACAATATCTCTGTAATTTTCTTTGAAATTAAATAATTAGATTCTCTCATTATCTAAATATCAACAATCCATTATCCATTTATAATAATGAACAACTAGATAGTCATTTCTTACTACTATAAAACGAGCCGTCTTTTAGAACCGCGTTTGTCAATTTGATATACATAAAATTGTTCAAGACATATTTAATCGGTCCTCTATTGTTTATACACAAAACTATACCCTGAAATCGATTTGTACACATTAACATAAATAAATGTTATTCGTATAGTTTAGAGGTGAATCGCCTGCTGTTCACTACTATAAATTAATAACATATTTTTATAGTCAGTAAATATTATTCATCAAAAATAAGATTTTTTTTCCAAAGAAAAATATGTATAAAACCTAAATCTACAAATTTGATACGATAATCAACTAAATACTGGGATTACCTAAAAAAAAACCTAATTTAATTTTAATTTAAAATTCTACTAACATTTAACAAAACCATCAAATTTTTACTTCATTTTATCTCGATGGTTCTTATTTTTTTTAAATTTTTGTCAAATAATAACATATTTTCAATTCCATATTCCAATACAGAATATTTTGTTTAGAAATTTTAATACCACTGTTTAAAAATAAAACTACAAATTACCCAAGTAAAAATAAAATATAAAACATAATTTTTTTTAAAAAATATAGTATAATAATATTTATTGTTGTATTATATTAAATTAATAATAAATATATATTCCTAAACACAAAAATTGACAGAAAAATCCGTGTATGTATATAATCCTATTAAAATGTCATTAATATCTGTATAATTGTACTTTCCAAAACTAAATTATTTTGATATAAAATAGAGTCTAACAAATGCAACAAAATCTATATAATAATATAATTTACCAGTTTCTATACACAAGGTGTTCCGTTCCAATATAATGTACTAATATATAAATGAGGTCAAAATATGCAATATTTCAAATATTTTTGTTATTGAATATTGATTTTTAAAAAAAGGAATTCATGAAGAAAATAATCACTCCTCAATATTCGATGCAAAATGCTTACCATAAAAAGTAGACACATCGTTTTAACACATTTTATCCTTATAACTCAAAGAATTATTTTACCACTTAGTTTAGTTGATAATTTCGAGTGAAATTACCATATATGGTTTTAGTTTTAGTTTTTAGGCAATTTATTGATTTAAATGTATACTTAGTTACATAAAATGTATGATATATTTTTAATAAAATTTGTTTAATAGCTGTTTATTAATGGTATTATTAAAGGCTGTGTCACACAAGGCGATTTTACTCTCGGCGACTATTCATTACTACTAATCGCCACGACTAGCTTGTCACACACGGAGTTGTTGAAGGTAGCGAGTAGCGAGTAGTATATAAATTATTTATTATTATTATTATTATTATTATTACTATTATTAATATAAAAAGTATATTGATAGTATATTATGATAAATAATTATCAGTCAAAAAAATATCGTCTTTCGTGTCACGTCGTGCCGTAAACCGAATAATTCGTTTTACGTATGCACAATTAGCAGAACAATTTATTTATGAAGTAAAAAATACTCCAAAGAAAAAGTTGGTTCGTGACTGGATCAGTAAAAGAGAAAAATAATGGGATTCCGACTTGCTTATGAAAGAATTGGCTGATGAGGATCCTTCTGCTTACAGAAACATTATGCGGTTATCACAGGCTAAATTGTACGTATCTCATAATTATAATCCCGTAATAATTTTCTGTATAATAATAAGAATTTATTTATATAATTTGAAGTCCATTTTAATGCCTGTGCCTTGCTTGTTTTACATTATGCAGAAAAACATGTCGATGACAAATTAAATTACATTAGAACTTATTAAATAAAAATTAATGAAATAAACTACGACTGATAATAAAATTGATATTGATAATAGCGACAATATAGGTACTTATAGCTAGTAGCGACTCACGGGTGCCGTTGTCACACGGTGCGATAGAATTGAACATGTTCAATTCTATTCGCCGCGACTATTTGTAGTTACCACTTGGATTACTCGCAGCGAACACGTTGTCAGACCTAGTGAATTTACTCGCTGGTAATTTTATTTTTTCTTAAATTTATTAACTTATTATTATGTTTCACACTTTACACTTGTTGGAGATGACCCAATTTTTCATTGAAAACAATCCATCTAAATCTTGGTTTCGAGACGTCTCGTTTCGATAAAAGCGCCTGAGGTTTTATTGTAAATATATACACACCTTTACTTTTACTTACTAACTTACTCACTTACGTGATTACTTGTTTATTTATCAGTATACTTACGGATGCGATTTTATATAATGCACGTCAACACGGCGTCTTAACTTTAACTTCACGCGGCCATACTCATATGAATAGGTATACAGAATGCCCCAGGAGGATTTAATCACTTGTAATTTTTCAACAGGGTTTTCGTTTTACGTCTTTTCTAAGAAGTTTCCAACTCGTACGGGCTTATATTATTGTTGTGTGATATAAACCAACCACCGCGCCGTTAGTATATGAGTGTGCAATGGACATTATACTGCGTTGTTTCCGCGTGGTCCGCGCGCGCTAGCGCAAGTCGTCAAAAGCACGTGTATATCGAACAACTATTATTTTTATATTATATTATTATATTTTATAACGAACGTGCGAATTGGATTTTCATAATCGCGGATTTCTGGATACGTTTAGACCATAGAGGTAAGACAGAGGCGGCGTTAGCATACAAACTTGAAGTCATCATACTTTCTCTTGAGAAATAAAAATGATTAATTATTTTCATTTTTGGGTGATAAATTTAATATAAAAAAAAATGTATGAACTCGAAATACTGTTACGACGTTTCGTAAATCGTTGGTGAACGCACCGGGTGTGGAGTGCGAGACAGAAACGAGAAAAAAGTAAAGTTACACGACGACGTACGGACGGAAATAATCGTGTAAAAACAAATGAGAACCGAATATGCACGCGGGTCGGCACGGGAAGCAAACAGAGCAGTGGCGGCTTTAGGGGGACCAGAGAGCCATATCCTATCAAAGTTCTAAAAAAAAGTAAATTTCTTTTAAAATATATACAATAAGCAAAATAAAGGTCATCAACTCAATAATTAACTTAATAACTCAAAAATTATCCCCCCCTTCCAAATTATATGATAATGATAGTATTTGCACATTGAACGTATTTCTACAGTTCAGTTCTGTACTTGAAAAGTGAAAACTTAGTAGTTATTAATGTTAACATTTCATGGAATCTTAATTTTAACTTCGTTACTTTTGAAATAATTCAATAACTTAACTTGATAAAAATATTTTAAAGTAACTTGAAAGTAATTGGATTACTTTTATTTAATGTGACTTTTAATGTAATTTAATTACTTTTTAAAAATAACTTACTCAACACTAGTTATACCTCAGAGGGAGAGTAAGCTACTGAAATCACATTAGCCTCGTAGCAAATACAGCTGTTTTCAGGTCAGAATATATTATGTCTTATATAAATTCACAATTATCATAAGTATTTGGAATTAAATTAGGTTAGGCCCCCCTCTCTTGAAAATATGTCTGGATTCAACATTTATTATATTTTAAGATTACTACTTATTGTAATTTTAAAATTATGTTGGCAACTTGAATCATTCATAATTGTATGTGTGTATATACTTCGGCGGAACATATTCTTACAGTAAGACATTTAATTGTCATACGTATATATCTAATCAAAATATCGTATTGTTTTTATTAATATAAATTAAATCTAAAAATAAATAACTGTTTATGCATAAGTGTATTATTATCAACTATGTTATATTAAGTATATATTATATATTAATAATTAATGTTTCAGTATATCATATAGTATCTGCCTATATATTATTATATTCTTTCTTATATAAACCTTTTCTATAATATTTAATGCTTTAATTGACCAATTTTTATTTAATTAAGATACTATTATTTTATGAAAATAAGAACCAATATAATTAGGTAACTGGTTACATTATTTGTTTTAAATATTTTAACTGTAAATGAAGGATTTTATCATATTTGCCAGATATTCATGAAGTTTACTATTCTCCTTCAATTCATATAATACTAAATTGTTGCCAATGGTTAAAAAAATATAGATAGTAGGTGTGGTGTATACTTAATAATTTCTAAAAATTAAAATTCCAAATAATTAGTATCTAATGATACCATTGCACCTTTTTTCAAAATGTACACATATATAAATTATTTTTAAAAAAAACGTAATTTTTGTCCATGGCTGTATGGTTTAAGTACGGTACATTTAGAAATTATACTAGTTTTCTGTCATATTTTACTGCAATTCAAAAAAAAAAAAAAATTACTTTTATTCGGTCATTTATAGCGCTAATTCTACACGAGTCCTGTGGAATATCCGTTTAGTTTTATGTCTTTCAGTATCTGGACCGTCTATAATGCACACATATATACATTCATAATTGACGCATTTATGACTCAATCTTATGCAATGCGCGTATACGCGACTTAATAACGGTATAAAAGATGACTGTTATTGCGTGGTGTACGTATGCTGAATAGGTATAAAAACTGCGGTAAGATACTAACATTATTATATATAAATGGTTCCGTGATATTAAATTGTATCACACATTATTCGCTGACGTTCACAGCAAATAGCTTACAGGAGCTAGGAACACACCTCAATTGAAAATAGTGGGTGAAATTAGGAAAGTGTTTTAGAATAAAATTTTGAATTGGTTTTTATAGTGGCCATATGCTCCAAACAGTTTGTACGTATAATATGGTTCATGACAAAAATATAGCTGAAGATAATATTACGAAAGAAACAAAAATCGTCACATAACATGCGTCTTACATATTATGTTGATGGTTATAGTGTGAATACTGTAAAGGATTTTAAATGTATATTTATTATACTAAGGATGGACATAAACTATCAAATAAGTTAAATTTACGTTAAAAAATTAATTTAGTGATAATTTATTAAGTTTACTGGTTCTCTTTGTAAACTATACACTTATCACATTATGTATGCTTAAATATCTGTGAATAAATTATTATTTATAATTTGGTGTTAATAGTTACTCGTAGAATTGTTTTTATATAAGTTATTATCTAGTTAATGTTTTTATACAAAGTTAAGTTTAATTAGTACTGTTCGAGCATATGGATTTCACAATATTATTATTATTGTGGTATAAAGTTATCGAGACATTTTAATTACACAACGCGATAACGGCAAAATAATAATTATGCGTACCTATCATAAAAATAGTCGGGCGATGATGTTGAGCCAGTATGTGCGTACGAGTCGTATGGTCGCCGTCGTTTTTATGCACGTGCGATTTAGATACTTACGTGGGTGTACCTACGACTGTGTCGGAAATTCGTGTATTTTTTTTTTTTTTTGTGATAGATATTTGTTCGGAAGGATTTGTCTTTTTATCGTAGTTAGGTAAATCGTGTGCGGATATTACCTAAATTACAATCAAAATAATATTTTTGACGTGATACCACGCCGCGATAATTCGCGTCGAATTACCGTCAATTTTGAATTAGTGGTCTAATATACGAAGCCATTTCGTTGGACATCAGGTGCACCGACAATTTTGTATTAAAATACATAATTGTACTAGTTTATAAGAAAATTATTGTTACCATATACAATCGTAGCTTATATAAGCCAAATAAGGTTTGGCCGGCCTATAGTAATATTGTTAACCTAATCTGTGAGCGTAATATAATCTTTGATATTTTAAATAAGAGTACACTGATCCGTGTCGTTCCTTCCCGTTAGGGGCTTATTAATTGAACAAAAACCAATGAAAATATAATATCGGTGGACTATTTTCGACCCAAACTGGGTTTCGACTGGTCGCCGAAACAAGTACATTTTTTTAAATATTTTATAATAATTTAGTTCTTTAATATATATTTATATATATATATTAATTTATATATAATTTAACATATGTGTATTATTATTTTCAATTTTGTAAAGGTAACCTAATATTACGTTATATGTATATTATATTATTATAGCATACCATATTATGGTATATTTCTGAATTCGATATACATAGATACTAATCGTATTACTAATAAGTACTATATTTTGCATTAAGATACATATTCTGAAAGTATCTTGTATCTTGTATCTAGCTAAATTTTTCCCAGTACCTAATTACCATGTATTTTTTATAATAATTATTAGTTTTAAAAAAATCTAATTAAGTAGTCGGTAATTACATTTTAAAATATTTTTCTTTCTATCTTATACATATTATAAAAATAAAACAATTGTTTTCATATTTGTTGTTGATCGTTAATATTTACGCCAACTCGCGATTTATGCATTCTATATTTTCATGCATGAATTTCATTTATAACCTTATATAACCTTAGGTCACAAAATGATGAAAAATATATAACATAATTTTATAATCATTTATGAAATAATCATAAGCACTTGTGACTAAAATACTATAAAATATTACCAATTATTATTATTATTTTATAATATTTCAAATAGAAATAATTTTTTATGTATTAGGTAATGTTTTGAATACAATTTTAATTGGATAATATTTATTTTAATTTATTTCATTCTCCTATAAAATATTTTGATACCTATGTAGCTGTATAGTAGTATATAAATAATACAAATAATGATATGTATATTTTTATTTATATGATTTTATTATAGCTGACTATGGTCGAGTGGTCAAAACAGGTGTTTTGGCTTTCCAGGTCTCCGGTTCGACTCCCAGGTAGCAAATGAGCCAACGAGATTCTTCTCGCTAGTGATGATCCAACGGGTTATAATTACCAAAATCCGTCTAAAAATTTGATAGCTATGCTTGTCGTAGCTATCAAGAACCATTTTATACTCCCCTAATATGTGAAGGTGAGCAAGTTAGAGTTTGAGAAAAAAGAGGATGCAAATCCGTTATTTATTTATATGATACTATGATGTAATTTATTTTATTTATATACTATTATTAATTTATATTTTAAGAAATATTCAACAGAATAAACGTGTTTTTTTTATAAAATTGTAATAGTATCTATACTTTTTACTATAAAATAATAATTATATTTTTGAAAGTATCTTGGTATCGTCTATAATACTTGTATTTTGTATCTTGTATCAAGATACTTTTCTCATAATATCTTACTCAATCCTAATAGTAGTAATATAGTAAATAAAGTAGTTATAAACATAAAATGGCAATATAATTTTTAAAACTTTAAGCACGGTAAAAAAACATCGGTAAAATTTACGTGAATTTACATTTACTCGGTAAATTTCTATAAACTGTAAAATTCTGATAAAATTAACCCATTCTTAATGATATTAAATTTAAATAATTTGATTTAACTTATTATTTCCAAATTGATACAATTTTTTCTATGTATTTTGTAAAACTTAAATTTTCCTCGATGGTCTTAATGACCCAATGAGATAAATACTAGTTCCAGTTGTTTAAATATTAATATTTATAAATAATAATTGTTTTATAAAAAAATTGGATAAATAAAACCTAAAAAATATTAGTGGTTTTTTATTTTGTGTTCTGTCTGTTTAATTTTTAAATTTTCCGTTAGTGGAAATGCCATAAATAATATAAGTTAGTTAACTAGTGGCTATAGTTAGTTTTAAGTTTTCGACAGAGAATTTTTTTTTTTTTTTGTGATATTCCTTGTTTAATGTTTTTTTGTTTAAAATAAAGTCTTAGCATAATGTTTAGATGATTTTTTAAACAATTAAATAAATTATTCAACTTTAAATTCCGGAAGCTTCAATAACTTGAACGATTGATTTCAAAATTGTTCATTTATTATTGTTTAAAAACAAATTGTAGAATAGCACCACAATTAGGAAAATTCCATTTTTCATTAAACGCATTTGCAATTTCCTGCCATTTTCATGGTGTCGTGGTAACTAAAAAATAAAATGAAAAAATATATTATATATATAAAATATTACAGGTTTTTCTTATTCAATATTTAAATATAAAATATATTATATTATAGTAAAACTATTTGTCTATTATAAATATTATTATAATACATTATATTTTAGATTGAGGATAAAAATATTAGTTTGAATGAAGAAAATGATGACCAAAATGCAACTAATTCAAATATAACACAGGATTCAACTTCTTCTGTCGAATCCAATGCTGTTTTCAGACCTCCCAATCACACAAAAAAGAAAAATAACATTATTGACAGATATATTTAAAGTTATGCAAAAAGTTGCAAGTAAACCACCAAAAGATAAATGTACACTGTTCACTGAAATACTCGATACAAAAGTTAAGAGCTTTTGATGAAAACATGCAAGAAATACTCATGCATGAAATTTATGAACTACTTTTCCGTAAAAAAATGCAAACACAACAACAACTATACGATTTACAACAACACAACACCCATATACCAACAGTAGAATACACAAACTAATTTTTACCAACAACTTCAACTTTTAATTCGTCCTCTCAGAATATCTCTTTCACTCAACAATCACAGTCATCTACAGCACCCAGTTCTTCTAAATATTCTCCTGACAATTCTCACCTAGCACAAGACATATAATGATAATAATGATTTTCTTCAAAATATGTTATCAAAAATAATATTTGTTTGTCAAAGTTTTGCCATCTTTTTTTTTTAATTAATCAATTTAAATAGGTATAAGATATGTTTAAATATATTTTGTTTATCAAAGTAATTATATTACTTATTTTTATTATTTAATGTATTATACAAAGTTTGAAAATTGTTTTTTTTTTTACATTTTATAATATTAAAGTTATGAATTTTCAAAAAAATGAATTAAATTATTTTCTTACTTTTATTTCATCTTTTAACACGTGTACTAAAGCATAGCTACTTCATTCACTATATTATATATCAGTTAGTTTTAAATCTTAAATAAGTATGATAAACTTGTAAAACTATCTCCAGATGCTAAAAACCTAAGCATAACAGCTAATCTCTCTTGAACAAGTACAGCTTTCCTCATATTTGTATCCTGTTTTTGTAAAATGGTCCTAATTTGATGAGAAGAAATTCAAAGTCTATAGCTGACATTCTACAAAAGTTATGGAATTTTCCAGATGGTTCTCTACTTCAATCTTCCAACATCTTTAAACAATTATATTTATATAAAATTAAAAATAAATATATATAATGTATATATATATATATTATGTAAATTATAATAAAACAAATAAATGTATTACGTATATATTACATAATCTTCTATAAATATAAAATAACTTGTCCTGACTGATTCATCATTGCCTAGCCGGAACCGCTGAAGCTATGAAGATGAAATTTGGTCTGTAGTTTTGTTTCATGATGTAAAGGCCCATTAAGATAGGATTTTGAAAAATTTTGATTTTAAGGGGTTGATGGCTTTAATGGCTATTTTACGTGTAATTTGTTCATTCGAGTTTTCCGGGTAACAATTGCATTTGTATTTAATTTACATTATTTAACTATTAATTTAATTTTAATTATAATGGCCCACAAGGGTGGCTTTGAAGCTCTTAATAGAATATTAAAAAATATATGAGGATATAATAGTTTGATGGGTGGAGTCACTGTGCTATTGACAGGAGATTTTGGGCAAACATTACTCGTTATAGCTAGGGGTACAAGGGCTGATGAAGTAAAGTCATGCCTAAAAGCTTCATATTTGTGGCCCCATATATCCAGAAAGTGGCACTTCATAAAAATATGAGAGTCCATTTGAAAGGTGACAGATCAGCTGGGATTTTTGCTGAGATTTTACTCAAAATAGGAGACGGAAATTTTCCTACATTGGAAAGTGAGATCACTATTCCTTCAAATTTGAGTATAGTTGTTAGCTCTTTATCAGAACTAACTTCTAGAATATACCTTGATATAATTAACATCAAGGAGAAACCCACCAAATGGTTGTGCGAGCGAGCCATCTTTACTCCAAAGAACGACAAGGCAACCAAAATCAATGAAATTCTATTAAGGGTATTTAAAGAAAAAGTTGTTGAATATAGATCTTTTGATTCAATGATCCAAACGGATAACGCTGTCCATTACCCTTTAGAATTTCTTAATACTCTGAATCCTTCTGGTCTTCCATCACATAAACTTACCCTTAAAATTGGAGTACCTGTAATGTTACTAAGAAATTTTAACCCACCTAAATTGTGTAATTTAACAAGATTGCAAGTTAAAACTCTACACAAAAATATAACAGAAGCCCTATTTATTACTGGGTGTGCTCGAGGAGATACAGTTTTCATCCCAAGAATAACGTTAATTCCAACTAAATCTTATCCCATTTGAGTTTAAAAGAATACAGTTCCCTCTCAAAGTTTGCTTTTCTATGACTATTAATAAGTCTCAAGGACAATTGTTGAGCATGGCTGGCATTGACTTGAGAGAAGAATGTTTTTCGCATTGCCAGTTCTATGTTCTAGAGTTAGATCAGCCAGTAATCTATTTATTTTAGCTCCAAAAAGCAGTAAAAAATATACAGTTTGTAAAGAGGTATTAGGATAAATAAAAGATAATAATTATAAGAAGACGAATTATAATAGTACGTATAACGATTTAAAAACATTTTTTTCAACTAAAAATCTATACAATTTTAACATTTTTCTGATTATAATTGTATCTTACAATTTGTCTTCGAAATACTAAAATATACTAATTTTTGCCAATTTCTGGTTGTTACACTACACGAGCAACCCTGGGTCAAAATATCTTAAAACAACCTGTAATATAAAAACTGGTAAAAAAAAAAAAAAAATTACTATTAAGATAAATATACTATAAGTATACTATAAAGATATATATATTTAAAGGGCGGGCATTGACTAGATAATAGGTAAGTTAGTGAAATTAGTGTTAACTTATTAACTTAACTTAAAATGAACATATTATTAATGTTCATAGGTAGTCAAGATATTTGTGAATAAGTTATTATCTAGTAATTTTTTTCGTACTAAGTTAATTTAAGTTAATACATTTTTTTTTTTTTAATTATTATATTATTATAATATTTGTGTATTAAATTTATGTTATGTGTATTTTGACTTTCAATTTAATATAGGTATCTACCTAATGTATATACACTATGTGTCTATAGATACATATTATATTAGGTATAGCTCCTAGTATTTCCTATATTATCCTATTATCCTATTTTGTTTTTAATAAATATTAGTGTACCATAGTATATATTAACCTAACCCATCCTTTATACTCGTCTATTATACAACGTAAAATATTATTAACTCAAAGGAAATAAGATGCACCTATCTACTTTAATTATATTTTAAAATAGACTTACTTATCTCGACTCGTATTCATTGATAGCATACACCATCTCCTCTTGGATTTCTTTTTCATTTGTAAAAAAGCGCACATGAGTGTAGTTGGGCACAAACAGCAATAGTTTCATCTTCACTATCCATTTTAATAATCATTTTAAACAAAACCACGTATTATACGTTTAGTATTTACGATGAAAACTGACTGGAAAGTGTAGTACGGGACTATGGGAGAAGTTATCACTAATAATATTATTACGGCGGGAAACACGATTGCAAGTCGTGTAGGAACCAAGCGATGACGAGTACACTATACACGAATGCAAAATAATCGGTGAATATATCATTGTTTATAAAAATGTAAATACTATTATGCTCGTTATTATTCAGAGCCATACGAATATAATGACACATATTTTTATATATTTTCAATTGATATAAATCAATGATTCAATGATACCAGATTAGACACGTATTAGAAGCGTGTACGCTATCGCAATCGTTAAACATGTATACTGTATAGATACCGAGAAAGATTAATTATACATATATAATTTATATATATGTGTATAAACACAGTTTTCAATTTAACGGGAATAAAATAAAAATATATCAAAAAATAAATCAATATTTAAAAAAGAATATTAAATCTTTACCTGTGCTAAAAGTTAAAATTAAAAAAATATGCACTTCAAATGATAAATCGTTGCATTCAATAAAACGATTCTAAGTAGAGCTTCGGTATAATATTAATATGATTTAAAATAAAAAAATAAAACGAACCATAAAAATTTTATCTCTTATTTTGCTATTTTCCCTACAATCAAAAGATATTTCCATTATAAAGGTAGTTTATCTATACGCTTACGAAACTACTAAAAACATCGAAAATTACCTTTTTAAAAAACCCACTAGAACCAATTTCCTTTCAACAATCTCTGCATTGTAGTACAGTCGCATACTCTCAAAATTGTGTAACTTTTTCCATGATTACAATATACATATGTACATTTATAAATAACCATTCAGATATATTATTGTTATTTTGTTGACAGTACTTTTTCGATTTCCAACTCAAATCGTCCCTCTTAATCTTTTTATTGGAAAAAATCTGGCAATTTATTTAACTTGTAAATGGACTTTTTAATACAATTTATATAATAAACTAACCTATGCATCTATAATATATTATTACAAAATGGAGAGCAATCATCCGAAAATTAATCAATTAAAAAATAATATCCTGTTTTTTTTTTTAACAGCGCAATATTATATTTTCAACAAAAAGACATTGTTGTTTGTAAAAAGATTTATTTACTAGGTCTATAATGTAATTAAATTATTGTGGAAAGTGTCTAATTCACAAGTGTCTATATACAAGAACAAATATCAAAATCAAGATTATGATATTTGTTCAAAAATGTCTAAATGTGCTGGAGGATACCCTACATCCACCTCCAAATATTACGTAGATACATACCAACACCTTTGAAACTTGAAAATAAATACAAGTATATACATATATTATGTGTTATTGACTCCATTAGAAAAATTTCGAATATTTATCTAATGACATTTCGTAAAATGTGAAAATGTTATGTTTACTGAGAAAACCTGCTTACGTATGCTATTAATAGCAGTATAAATTTAGTCATGTTTGATATACAATTCTGTATCAGAATGTTTCGAATAATTTACCAATGGACAATAAAGAATAATTAAATAATAATTGGCAACCATTTTAACTGGATATTTGAAAAATTTCACAAAAGCAGATGCGATGGAGGTACCAAATTATACCCCATCACCACCTAAAAAAAAACCCGCAAAAACTAATTTGAAAATAAAAATCAATACACCCCAATAAATATACGACCATTATATATTCATCGTAAAAATAATTGAAAATCGTCAACGCACGAGAAATAATAATTATTATTCGATGTTGTAACAATTTGCAAAGCACGGTTCTATGATTAAATTTTGGTGGAAACGATCCATCCACTTTAACACCTATACACAGAATCTTTAACAACAGATTATGACATATACACAAGGTAAATCTTTAAATTTCTGATTTTATTAAAATATGTTTTATGTTTTTCAGTACTTATACGAACACAATTCCCTATATTTTTATTTTTCAAGCACATAATGTGTTTAATGTTTAAATAATAGTGCAAAATACTTTTTAGATCGTTTTGTATAAAAGCTTTAACAACAAATAATTTATATTTTTTTCGTGATTATGTATTTTTCAATGTAATAGATATAAAAACGCATTTGACAAAAATTTTAAAGAATGGAATGTTTTTAACTTCAAAACTTCAAAAGTTGGAGATTTTTCTGAAATATTGAAAGGCAATGAAGTTAAAGCTGATTTAAAAAAATGAAAACCGTTATATAACTTGATTTTTAAAATTATTAATATTATTTTAACATTTTTCTCTTTTAAAATGTATTAATAGCCTTTTAAAAAAATCCTAAATTAAATATTCTTAAAAAAAAAGGAAAAAAGTGTTTTGGTTTAGATTATAGTTAGGACAGGATTAAAAAAGAATCTAATTATTAACTAACAATTATATATGAACTTTATGTTATAATTTTAAAGAATTAATATGTAAGGGTTTCATTTTGGTACTTTTAGTAGGTATCTAATTAAAATTCAGTTCATTATAATTTATTTTTAGGTAAAAAAATTACCGAAATTTTGTATAATCTATGTTTTGTTCGCATTCTGTTATCTATATTTTTATACATCCTTCATTTGATAAATAAAGAAACTAAATTTGTCAAATAATAACATCCAAAATTTTGTTCATTACGTTCATATTATTCTAATCATACATTTAACACAATTCATAATATGAAATCATATAATAAAATGTAAAAAATTCCTTAAAAGGTTAATTAAATTTAATCTTGGAAGTTGCAAATATTATAAATAAATGTAAAAATAACATGGTGAAAGTTCATGATATGGTAATAATAAGAATTTAAAAATATGTTAAACTTAATAACATAAGAATGTAATTAATTTTTAATAACAGAAATTATAGTTTCTTCACTATAGTCTTTGTATTTATAACTTAAACTTACGGCCAAGTATTTTTTCTGATAATTTCAAGTTAGCATTATATTTTTCGTGGTTACATCACTAATTACCAATATTGGTTAGTATAGAGATAAAACTGAACAAATTTGTGTGTAAAGCTTTTAAATATCATATTTTTTGGTGTGCAATACAATATCTGTGTACCTATTATGTACAAAATATATGTATGTACCTACTATATTATTAGAACTTAGAGCTGATTCGTTTTTTTTATGCAACAAGTTATAAATTGAAAATTTAACACATATTACATATTTATTAAAGAAAATTTGATAAGTACATAATATCTATACAATACATCTAAACTTTAAAAAAAGTGTCCTTAAAAATATTCTATTCTTTAAATCCAACAGTTTTCATTTTAAGTAGCATAACTTTTTCTATATTTCCAATTAGATAGACGGATACAGTGATATTCGTTTGTGATAATGTTATTTTAAATTACATGTGAAACACGGAAGAAATTATAATTATTATTAAATTGTAAGTATATAATTATATTTAAAAAAATTATCTATTTACATATTAGCGCAAATAGATAGAGGGGCTGGGGAGATTAGCCCCCAAAATTGTTTTTAACCTTTCAAAAATGTATGACATTTAAATAGGTACATAAAAACATATTTACGGTGTATCAGAGAATATTACTATACGACCTTTTTTTTTCGATTGTAAATACGATATTACCATAACCTAGTTTACATGCAGGGAAATTGTTTGAAAATTTAGTACCCACTACAGGTACATTATACAAAAAAATATAATTGTTCAGTAGTTTTGACAAGTGCAACTTATATATATACTACATATTTTCCTGAATATGTAATAACAGAGTGTTCACTGACTAAACAAAGACTTAAAAAACAAGTACTATAGATTTGCAAAAATCTACAACAAAAAAATAAAAATTAACGAAATAACAAAACAAGTAAACACAATGTTTTCCTATGTTTTATTTACCTATGTTGAAATACAAATAATATTTCAATGTCTTTTTGATATAATCCTTGACCCTTGTATACATTTTCATTTTATAGATGTACAATATAAATAAGTATAATAAATATAATAATAATAAATATATCGTACATATAATGTATTTAAGAAAACATTTTATATGACTATACTTATCAAAATGTATTTAAAAAATGTAAGTCTCCCCCCCAAAAAAAAAAAAAAAATTTGTTCTGCTATTTTCGCCTATGTCATTACAGTTTAAAACTAAAATTATCACAGATAAACAACCTATGATAACTTATATAGGTACCTAAACTACCATTCTACGAGCATCTTTATTAAAAATGTTTATCAATATATCAGGAAAGTAAAAAATAATTACGGTTTTTGAACGAAATGGGGAATATACCATTTACCTTATTATATTCGTATTATATAAGTTATGCATCATTTTAATTATTGGTTGTATGCTAATTTATTAAAAGTCCAATAAAAATATTCCGTAATTTTTTTAATTAAATCTTAGATCCCTAGTTTTCATAGGGTAACCTTTCACCAGGGTCTAATAACTAAAAATGAGGCTCGAGTGCTCCTCATTATACCGAACACCAGTGCACACAAATGTGATAGTGAACAAAATATAGTTAAAAATAATTTATGTTGATTTGTTGCGCTGCGTTACAGTGTCTGAAATATGTATATTTCTACGAAGAAATGTAAAATAACAAATTGCAAATTTTGTACTATGTCCCTACGCTATATGTTCTGTACACAATAAACTAAACAAGCAATATAAAATGTGATTTTAACATTTTATATTAATGTTTCATATATCCTTATTTTGGAATTAATTTTAAATTTTACATTGAAAAATGTAATATACGTATGATGCAATATACAATATAAAATATAATGTGTAAATAATAAATAGGACATGTTCAAAGACTTAATGGTACACACCAATGTTGGAATAACAATGATTAATTTATGGAAAAAGAGAAAAATATATAGTACATCAACCATTGTTATGCATTGGTTTCTATAGAAGATAACTTAAGCATCTATATTATGTAAATATAAAAATTAAAAATTGAGTATGCCAGTTAACGGAGTGATTTTTTATTGATGATTATAAACATAAAAATTCCGGTCAAAACATATGCATTTAAATCATTTGATCAATATTTTGTTGATTATTTATAAATCCTGCGTATTTTAGTATAATGATATATCTACTAAAAAAATTTACTCGTTGTAAAAATAATAATGCCAAATAGATTGTATAGGTACAAATGTTTATTCATTAATTATATTAATTATGATGATAAAAAAAAAAAATAAATAAATAAGTACTTACAGCTTGTTTGCTCGCAGGACGATATGCATTTTCATAATGAAGGTATATATTATATAATTAAGCTTTAAAATATATTATTAAAACACCGAGTAAAAATGTAAGCATACAATTAGATAAAATGAGTATCTGGTGTACAATACGAGAAAATGAAGTACATTAATAAATTATACGGTAGGTACGTACATTTCATGCAAACAAAATAATTAATTAGACAAAAAAATGCTTGTCCTGCAAATCTTTAAAACTGCAGAATTTCGGAACTCTCGTTTTGTTTTTTAACGTATTTTAAATTGAAAAAGCGTAAAATTTGCTGAATTTATAATGCATATAATATATTTACGTAATTTTAATTTAATTTTTAGAGAGGATTTTAAAATTTAATTTACATTTATGCACGTCATATTTCCAAGTAATTTTTTTAAGATTTTGTGCAAATAAACAATATACCGACCAGCAGTATATCAACAAATTATAAAACAACATCAACAATTTTTCTCCTATGATGAGTGTTTACCATTTCTTAAACGAGCCATTATATGTTTATAAATATTTTTATCATATATAAACATTTAAATCGTTAAAATTATATAAGTTATATATAATTATGGCTTCAAAAAGAATTATTGATTTATTGTATCATGTAACTATAGTAAGTACCATTATTGTTTTATTCATTTATACACCAAATATATTGAGAATTTTATCCTCGTAATATTCGAATGAGCCATTTAGGCAAATCTCAATATACTTAATTTACTGATAATTAAGGTTAGATTCATTGTTAATCTTTTAAAATAAATAATTATCACTTAATTTATTTAATAGTTATCAATGTTTAATAAATGATTGATTTTTAAAAATAATTATAACTTTATAATATTATTATTTAATGTACTTATAGCATATAGGTATATCTCATATAATATATTTTTGTATATAAGTTGCTTTATTTTTATTATAATATCTTACTTATAGCTCATTAAAACAACAAACAACTTTTTTACAGTCTTATAAAGTATTCGATTAAATGTACTGGGAAAAATTATTCGAACACTATTTTAAATATTTTTCGTAAAAAGTATTCAAATACGTATGCTGAATACTTTTTTCCGTATTTTTTGTTCACTAAAAAAATGCTTTTTTCTGAACTAGGATTAAAGTTTTTAATTTTTATCACAAAACGATTTTTAACACATTGTCTATGGCATGTATCGAATTTGAGTGTTTACCTGTGCGACTATAATTTGGAATGTGTACTTAATATGTATCTACTCGAAACTCATATAATACAATATATAATAGGTTATAATTAATTATTGTATCTCCCAAAACATAGTTCAAGTCGTAATTTACTTCTTCTTCTTCTCCTTCGCCTTCTCTCCCAACTATTTGGGGTCGGCTAAGTCGTAATTTACTTAATTATCGAAATGTTTTGAATAAAGAACATAATATATTAGGTACTATTATTGTTTTTTTTTCTTATTTTATTTCACATTACCTCATAATGGTACGAAAACCATTATGAAAATATAATACTGCACATCTTAAGTACCCTGTCTGTTTCATGAATTTCAGATCTCAAAAGGATGTAATATTCACACGTTTCCTGTCTCTATCTGACATTTCCATTTTTCTTTCATTTTATATTTTGTTTTAATGGCTCTAAAAAGTTTAACTTTTTTGTTAAACGATAATATTGACAAACACAGTTTGTGATTTCCTCAAAAATATTCTAATTTCAAAAAGGTGATTAAATTCTAATTTCAACCTAAACAATATTAATAGTATGAGTTGTGTATTTTCACCATATTGTCCGTTAGATAGATGGGAACAAAAATTGCTGATATCATATTCAACAATTATGCTCAATAAAATAGTCAATAAACAATTTTAAAATAGGTAATTTTATTTTTAAATTTTAATCTAAAAATCTGTATACTGAAATGTGATTATATTAATTATAAAATGAATAAATAATTAGGCATATTTTATATAATTTAGATAATTTTTGAAAAAGATGATTTTATTTTATGAAATATATCATCGATAAATATTAATATTTTATAAATAAATTTTGAAATTGATTTTTTTATGAAAATATTGAAAATTTGTTTATTATTTATTTTTATTTTTTTTTTTTAATAATATATTATAAACTATAGTATAAAATTTATGCTATAAATAAATATATACTTAAAATCACAAAAATAATACACACTATAATAAAAAATATACACTTTAAGTTATAACTATATATATATACGTATTTCAACATTTATGTTGTCATCTTCGGTGAGAACCAAAAACATTAATTTTAATAATTTAATTTTACTTGGATTTAGTAATTTTGGAAATAGTAATTATTTTATGTATTTTTTTTCATTTAGATAAATCGTGTTCATCTATTATTTTGAACTAGATACCTAAATGTTTAGTTAACTGTTCTCAATATTGATCAAGGGGGAATACAATTATAAGATTTTGAAAGTTGGGAATTTTTCTGATAAATGAAATTTGGAAGAATGTAGAATGTAAGTCAGTCCGTGAACTGTATAATGGGCCAGTTTTAATGTGATATACATTTTTTTAATTTTATCATATTTTTTTTTGTACTAAATAAGGTAATTATATATTATTATATTTATTAACGAGTTGTTACTCCAGTTTATCGCCTAATTTGAGGGCCTGCATTTGTACTAGAATTATTTTGCTGTTATGGTAAAAATTGGATTCTATACGCTTTTTTACTCTTCAACTTCATACATACAATTTAATAATTTCTTTATTATCCGAAACGGTCCACTTATGATCTCGCCGAGTTTATTTCTATTCATTTTGTTATCATTTTCAATATAAAACAACTCATTCTTTTGAAATGTGTATTCTGTCCTGGTTTTATCAACTCTTTTCTTATTTTTTCATAATAAGTTTTATGCAATTATTACTTCATCTTCTCTATCTTTTACTAAATTAAATGTATTTTTCTTAAATTTCAACCAGTACAATTATAAGTTATACACCAAATAAGAAATAAAATCAGGGATGTAGTGGAGATGCAAAATAAAAGTTCATTTTTTAAATTCTCTAAGGTATGAATCAAATTTTGTACTTGGCATTGTCCTAGACCACCCACTAAAAAAATGTATTTTGCATTAAAATCCACGCCTTAGTGATAAGTTATGGGAAACAATAATTTATAACCGGGTAGTTGTAGCAGCAATATTATGTTCATCGGTAGACTGGTAGGTATCTTCATGAATATTGTATACAATTATTGTAAACTATTGTATGCTTTATTCACTTTGGGAACGGTACTGGCCACCGGGTGGCGATGAGTTTTACACATTATACATATTTTACAAAAATGAATAATAATATATATTTGATTAAATGCTAAAATATGATGAATTGTATGTATCCGGAAAGATCAATTCAAACTGACTATAATCATTATGTAATTATCCATTTTCCAAAATTTTAAATGCTTGTAGACTGTTTTAGTAGGTATATTTACACCGTACATATACTGTATTTAAATTTGTAAAAATGAACAGCACACACATAATATACTTATACTTTTATGCAATTCTACCCAAGCCATACATAATAATTAATTAAGTACTTAAATAATTAAATACCTAATATAAAACATGTTGGTATCATTATATCAATCATTTTTGTTATAAGATATTTTTAAAAAAATCATTAAAGTTCAGAAATGATTGATTACCTATAAAAATGTATAATATATATGAAATAATAATGGAATTTGTTGGTTATTTTGATATATTTTAGTATCAAATAGATATTCACAACCAACAGCCTAAAATATTAAGCTGTAGAGTTTAATCATTATCGGTAGTACCTTAAATTTTAAACAATTATTTTCATACACTAAAGTATTATTAGATAAGTAATTTCTTAAGTTTTAATTATCTATTTACAAACTTATTTGACAACAAAATCTATAATATATTATATTCTCATTAGACTGTAAGTGTATTCTTTTGTATATAAGATTTCCGTATGATATTGTAAGTGTTTATTAATTTTCTCGTACATAATATGGTGTTTTATAATTAATTAACAGATTATTTTAAACTATAATACAGCTACTTCTATAATGCATTCTTATTTATAAAGAATATCATTGAGCCTCTGTATGCTTCAAGAATGGCTTAAAAAAAAGCTGTTTAGTACATTTTTCAAATTTAATGATTCTATATTTTTGTAATAAAAAAAAAAAACTATATTCCAATTTTTTTTTATCCCTTATCTCTTATCAAAACTTGTTTGTCATTCCGGTCAAAGTTTGTAAACGTTTTCATTTTAAAATTCTATTTAAATTTTACAATATGACGTTTTTCGTTTTAAAACGCTATTTAAATTTTGCAATATGAAGTTGTCCGTTATAATGCGTAAACGATTTTTATTGTTATTTTAATTGTTCCTGGAAATGTCACAATTAGCTCGAAAATTCGGAAGGAGGATGGCTTCAACTCCACCATAATAATAACTTTTACTAATACATGTTTTTAATTCTAAAAAAAGGGGGGCTTGAAATAATTTAGACGACCATCCCCCTTCATAGGCACAAATAGAGAATTTAAATAGGGGCTTCAGTCCTACCATTTTTTAACCATAAATTACAAGTTGGGGCTTTGTCCCTTTACCTTTAAATGATCGAAAATCAGGGCCGTCCCATATAAACTATATATGTGGGGGCATGTGTGTTTCGAAAACACAGACAGCAAAATACATCTTTGAAAGAAGCAAAATAAAAAAGTCATTAACTTTACATACAGATGGACACAACGATTCATATTGGAAGACATCTAAATGAATTATTTGGTCTATCCTTCAAAATTAAATAATACACTGTATTTGTAGATTTTAAATGTATTCCTTGACGACAATTATAGACATTTTCTGAGGTTTTATAAAGTAAATATAATATATAATATAATATATATATATATGTATATTTATGAACCGAATAAATCCAAGTTTAACATTTTGTTTTAAAATTTAGAGCAAACAAAATAAATAGTACTTGCATATTATCAATAATTACAGGAATCTCTGCTAAATTTTGAAACGTATTAAAGCTTGTTTCTATTTTATTTTTGCAGTAAAAAAGGGGTGAATTTTACAACGACTTTTTACAACTTAAAGTTTTTAACTTCGTTAAGTACACCTATTCGATTATTATTGAGGAGGTCCAAGTTAATTCCATTAAACAGTATCTCCAGACTAATAAAAACAAAGACATCAGTTTAAAAAAACATAGTACCTACTAGGATCAAATTGATTTTCACAAGTCATAATTTTACATTATTATGGTTGTCAGAGCGACGGTTATTTTTAAAATATTTAAAACCCATATAATTACATCAATATGTAAAAATACACAATGATCGTAAAAAAAATACTATACATTATGATATGCATAATTTAGTGTACACAACGACCTTTTTTTCTCCCATGACAATCATAAATATTATGGAGATGATTTGTAGGATGATAAAAATACGATTTTGTACGGTGCTTATTGACAGTAACTTTTTTGAACCATTTTATTTTACAAGTTTGTAGTTTATGTTAGTTAGGAAATAAAAACATAGTAAAAGGTGTAAAAAAGATGAAAACCGAGTAAATATCACCAAGATTTTTTTAAATATAATAAAATATACGGTCATATTATTTTTAAAAATGAACTTTCTATAAATGTCTTTCCAAATACTAATATATTGAAAGTACCAAGTAAAATTTGGAATTGATAGGTTATTCAACTTAAATAATTTATTCACCCATTCGTTTACGAAATGATTTTTAATCAACTCAATAGAGGATTAAATTTTTTGTTCATTAAATTACAATTTTTATCTTTGCAATTACATAGATGTATTTTAGTCGACTTGTGAGTTTTTCTTTTTAAATTTTCAAGTTTTACTTTTCAAACTTAGTTTGTTTATTGTTCTTTCGTAAACAAACGAACCACTAGATCGTAATGTTTTATTTTATTGTTTTTTTTAGCGATATCTACATTGTATACAGTTATCTATATATTTATATAATATATAATATATATATCACAATTATTTGTTGTTTTTCCTTTGATCCAGTTTACGATAATACTGAAATTCTTTTTGTTAATCCTATAGCCCAGACTTTACGTTCGTATAAATAGGTTGATAAATATTTTTGAATATAAATTAATATACGATTCAGCTGGCGATTTAAATTTATGCGTATAATAATGGACAAGTTTCGTGTCACTACATCAGATATTATATTACTGTCACAAGGAGTTGGTATCACTGACCTACTACGTGGTTCCGTGTCAGAATATATTTTCCAAATAGTATATTTGGTCAATTTCGATCAAATCGTTAGAATAATCTGTAGATAATAGTAGGTACTGTATCTTACTATAAGCTAACACGTAATTTTAGGACTAGAATCTGCGTTTGGACCGAAGGTGGAAACTTACTAATAGTTGCCAAAATACGTATTTGCTTACAACAAAATTAAATTTTAGTGGATTTAGGTTTTATTTTATGTATATATACAAATCACCCACAACTACTTAATTGATAAGTTATTATTAGGTACCTATTTCATAATAACATTATTATATAATATATTTATTTACAGTAGGTAGGTATATAAAATAATGTAAGCAAATTGTAAAAACTATTATTTAAAAGTTTTAAAAATCAGCTATATATTATATCAGGAAAATAATTTGTAAAATTTTGCCCATTTTTAGCGCGATAAATTAAGTTTCCTCTTAATACCTCTTAATACCTTAATAATATATTATAATATAATATAATATATATATATAATCTAAAAACATACAATATACACACACATTTCCTACATAATATTATGTTAAAATTAACATATCATAACATAACATATTATTTTGTTTAAACTAATTTTCAATATTATATAATAAAATTATGTAATTATAACTTGCCGCGGAAACACGATAAACTATCATGCACCGATCGTCGATCAGTTAAACTCTGTACGCTACGGTTTTTTTATGCCGAACATAAAAACAAACTTTCAGAGTTATATAATAAACATATATTTTTGATCATAAACTATAAGTATATAATTGTATTTATTAATATATTAATATATTAATATTAATTCAGTTCATAATTGTGCTGTTTACATGTTTATATATATATATAATATATAAAATTAAGAGTTAAATATAATTTAAATATATTTTTTCTAAAAAAACACCATGGGTTTTAATGGGTTTTACTACAATATTTTTAAAAACAATTGAAAGGGCTTAGTCCAGAATAGTCCCGAATTGTTTTGTGTCAACTGGTTTATAAACTGTAGGTACTTTATTATATACTTATTATATACTTTATAAATATAAGTGTTAGTCCCTTTTATTTTTACTGATTCAGATTTTTGGCTTATGGTTTTATTCAAACATATTACAATATATTACAATCAATCAGAAAGTTAATCAAGTATTTGTTAAACTTGAAAAACTTTTCTTTTTGCTACATTAAGAACAATACAGAACAGAAAAATTACAATGGCATGTATTCTCGTATATTTACGTGGAACATATTCTTGTGGAACACTATTTTAATTATAGAACGTATTTTTAATAATAATTTTGGTGAGAAATTATATAGAAAAATGGATATCGATGAAACATACATAAAATAATTATATATTTTCTTATATACTATTACTATACTTCTTATATAACTGGACGTGACAAACAGTTAGAAGTCTCTACTTTTATATTGTTATTGACATATTATTATTATTAAACGTGCAAAATATAACAGATAGTATTTATTTCAAGACCATAATACATAATATAATTATATAATATAATCGCAACAATAATAATAATTTTGTTTTTTAATGAACCCTAAGCTCATACTGAGATTAATTGTAATTTAAATTACAAACATGTCAAAAATTTTAAGTTGAATAGAATTTACAGTGTGTCTTATTTTTATTATGAATTATGTCTCCCAGTTCTTTGGATGTCCAAGGGGGGAGGCTAAATTTAACGCAATAAGCTTTAGGGTCCAACTGTAGAATTAAACTACGTATAACATCGATAAATTAATTAACTGCCGAATTAAGACTGAGACTAGAAAAAGTTTATTTCCAATCATAGGATGCGATAAAATTGGTAATTTTATTATATTATTATATATTAGAATTTTTATATTATTATATATTAATGAAGTTTTATTGAAGAGTATTGGTATATATAGTATTAAATACATTTTCGCAATAGTAGATAACATAGAAGATTTTCTCAAAAACTCGAATTGCCAATACTCTTCAATACAATTTACAATTGAAAAAGAAGTTGAAAAAGTTGAAGAAGGAAGATTAACGTTTTTAGATCTTTATGTTAAACGATCAAATAATAAAGAATTTGAAATAAACAGAAAAAAGACACGTACTTACAGATATATCAAAAATACCTCAAATCATTGTTAGCAATACAAAATGGCTGCCTGGAATAGCATAGTATACCGATTAGTGAATATCCCGATGAATAAATTAGATTTCAAAAAAGAAAAGCAGTTAAAATAAACATAGTAAATTTTAATGGATTCGATAAAGAAATAATTTTAAAACTAACGAAGAAACAAGAATGGCGAAAAAACATTAGAAATATCAGCACTTTAGAACAAAATAATTAAAAAAAATAATAATAATAAAAGAGCAGTCATAATATTCATACCACACATTTCAAATAAAATCTCAACATTTTTTTAAAAATATGATATTGATATAGTGTCATCAAACAAAAAAAAAATAATTTAATAGTGTATTAGGAAATACCAAAGATAAAGTAAAAGAAACAAAAAAATCAGGATACAACTACCAAATCCAATGCCAGAATTGTGAAAAATTTTACATGGAAGAAACAAGAAGAAACATAGGAATTAGGTTTAAAGAACAGATTAGGAATATTAAAAATCAAGAAATAAACAAATCACCAATAACAGAATGCGTATGAGACGAAATCCATAATATACAAACAATAAAATTATTAAAACAAGTCAATAATTAAGAACTAAAACATAAGGGAAGCAATAGAAATATCAAAGAATAAAAATAACTTGTTAAATTGGGATCTAAATCCACTACAAAATGACTTATTAAAATTATTATCAAAATAATTAATAAAAACATTGTAATAATTTGTATGACAATCGGTAACCATATGGCGATCCCATATTACCATATAGCGATACCATGTAGGCGGTGCTCATCGATGGATACGTCATCTGTTCTATAAAAAGGAATATATACGCGCCGAACACTCAGTAGTTGTTTAACACTGAAAATCAAAACATTGTTTTTGAAATACGTATTTGTTAAATAAAAAACAAATTATTTTTTAGAAATTGAGTTTTTATTTATGTCTATAAATAATTCTACGAGTAACTCAACACCAAAATACATTATTATTTACTTATATAATCAAACCCATATCCCGCGTGGAATGAAATGATTATTATATTTTATTAGCCGATTTTTTTTTATTGACGACTAATGGTTGCGTTATCTTACGTACACCGCGTGATCCAGTTCTTGCTATTGATAAGTATACGTAGTCACAGTAGATACTTGCGCAGACAGCAACATTTTCAAATAAATATCTTAAAGTAATTTATAAATAATAACCGCCATTTACTGTGTAATTTATTTTATATTACGTAGGTACTGTTGGAAAATTTAAAAAAAATGTACGAATAGCAAAATATGTAATGTTGAAATCAAATAATTTTGTCACTCGTTTTTATACATGCAAAATACCAAAAAGTGTCGAATTTGACTAAACCGTGTAGGTCAATACTTTTGTTTGAAAAGTTTACCTTACGATTATAATTTACAATAATGATTTCTAATAATTGGATCTAGGTATGTAGGTACTAGGTATATAAATTAATATTTAATATTATATTATGAGTATAAGTAAAACAATATACATGGATGTAGTGAAGGGTATACCCACTTCTCGATATTTTCATTAATGCGTATAGCCAAACTTTTTTATTTGATTTTATTATTAAAATTAATTATAAATATAATTTATTTGATTTTGTCACAAATAATAAATTTATTATTTAATTTATTTAAATTTATTTAATTTAAAAAAAATATATTTAATTAATATTTTTCAATTATTATTTACGGTCTACTGACAAATTCGCAGTATTTACTCAATTTAAAAAAAAAATTTAGTTATATTTATAATTTTTTCTTCATTACCCTTCATTTCCTTCATTAACTTAACGAGTTAAAAAGTACCATATATTCTTGAAGTAAATTAATTTCATCGATAAAAAGAGTACAACAAACTAATTACTTTTTGGTACAACGGTAACAAATAATAACAATTATTGTAGGATTGAATATCTAATATGTAAAGAAAATAAATCCATAAAACTATTAAAAATGTAATAAAAAAATAGTTAAATATCTTTTAATTTATAACTGCATTATCAGACAATTTATATCAATTTTTAAGTGTTCTTATAACATAGGTAGGTACTTAAAAAAAGTTGGTCGAAGATTGGTTTAACAATACTTTGCTAAATGCATGTAACAAGGTGTACTCGGTACCTATTTATTTAGTTATTGACAATATAATACATTGATATGTAGGCTGTAAACTTGAGATAGATGATTTTAAAAATGAAACCTTTTTTACTTAAATTGAATATTTCAGAATTTGTTGGACACTCATAATGTATACTCATAGATTGCATTTTAGGTACTTTGGGTTGGCTCTTGGTACACTTCAAACTATTAATTTTATATGGATATCTAATTAACCAACTAAACTTAGCATACTTTATTTATTATATAGACTATAACAATAAGTTAAAAACCTTTGATTATTTATGTTGAGTAAGAACAAGCAATAATATTGAGTAATATAAGTACCTACCTATATATAATATAATCAATGTAATATCTGTTCATTATACATAGGGTATAAAACTATATTTTGTGTCCGCCTTTTCTTGGCACATTGTAATGTGCACGGGGAGCGAAAGGGTACAAAATATAGCTGGAAATAACAGCAATCTCATAGGTGCAAAGTTACTATGGGACATGCGCAAAAAAAAAAAAAGTAAAAATCTTTATGAAACCACAAGATTTCTCGCTACACTCAGAATTTAAAATGTTTATTTAAATTTGATATAATAATATAATAGGTAATATTATAATAAAATTGTAATATATTAGGTAATACCTAACTGTAGTTAAACAGACAATACCAATTTTTTTGCATTTTTTTTTAAGTATAAACAATTTATATAATATTATGCAATATGCATACAATTCTTAATAATTACATTTAAATATACAAATAAATAATTAATGTATGATATAGGTAGATGACACAAAATGATAATAGTAAATATTGTGATAGTAAACTTGGTGGGAAGATAAAATTCACCAACTATACAACATAGTTGAATACAGGTACCGTAACGGTCCTAAAATTCCTATATGCGTACTGGTTGTAGCCACTTTAGAAAAATAAAATTGTATTGTTTTTTTTTTGCTGTTTTACTCATGAACGGCTAAAGTTTACGATGTACGGAGTATTGAATAAGATCGTCGTATTGGTAATGTTTGTCAGAGTTAATTCGTTGAAAGATTGTAAGGTGTTTCTTTTATTTAATTATTTATTTATTTTTTTTTTTTACTTGTATTTAAAAAAGCAGTAATATATAAAAATTACAAACTATAACACAAAAGCTAGTCGCGAAAAATTATTATCTGAAGAAAGGGGAATATCCTATTTTATATAATATGACCCATTTCTGAATTTAAGGAAATTGAAAAATAAAATAAAATATTAATAATATTATAAGGTATAGGTGTACTGATTCACTACCATCCAATTTTCGTTTTGATTAGTAAGGTCAAGCGTTATTTTATTTCACTCCGTTACCTCAAAAATTTCGCTGCTGCTCTGATCTAAGCGCACCTTATGTATGTAACGATGAAATTTCATTGACTTGCCATCAAATACATACCTATCTATGTAAATACGTTGAGAGGGAGCACAATATATTCATATATATTTTCTCAATCATTATCGATATATCCATCTACAGGAGAACACAGAGCAGTAAAACATTCTTTACAGACTTTGGCCAGTTTAGTTTTCCTAATAGTTCTTGAAACATATCCAGCAATTACAGTTAGTGCACGAGGATTTATGGGAAGTACTGTGTAGTCATGATCATCCTGATTATGACCAAACTAATTATCTCTGTTGTCAAGTATATTGTCTATTTTCTCTTCCATTTCTCTTTTACGTTCACTATGTTCTTATCCTATAATGTCTTGCATAATAATTAACAGCTTCTAAAAATGTTTCATATTACTACCCCTTGGTGGACGTACTAATGAATATATGGATAAAAGTCTATACACTTGAATAAACATCACTGAATCTGGATGTATTCCTGAACCACAATAATCTCCATCACTACCAAAAAAATGTTATATTTTTCAAACAAATTAAAAATAGTTAAATATAAATTTTATGAATAATTTATTTTATTAATATATTTTATTTTACTTCTAGGGCATCTTGGTTTATACTCCTCGTCATTAAATAGTGATATCCTACATTATGAGAAAGATATTCCACCGATTCTAATGCAGTTTAAATTGTAACTTTTAAGCCAAGTGCTGTAGATGATGTTAATTTTTGTTGCACAGCTGTATTTATTTGTTTACATTTGTCCAGGTAAGTTAAAAAATTGGTAAGCAACTATAAACAAAACTTTATATTTTTTTAAAACAAGAACTAGTTGTTTGTATTCATTTTTTAATTAACTAATCTTGTTGTGGATTGATTCGGGATCAGATCTTAAAGCATTTTTTGAAAGCTGTGAATTCATAGCATCTATAATTTGATTAATTTTTATTTTACAAAGGAAATAGTTACTTCAAATTGATTTAAGTCAGGAATAGAATCCTTATATTATGCTGCTGCTACAGATCGGCTAAAAAATTGAAAGAAAAAATAAGTAGTTATTTATCTACTTATAGTTTATCACTTACTACCTATACCTATTTATATATTTTATTATTTCCTAATTTGATTAATCTTGATGTTAAAATAGGTGAGGAGGTTGTATTGGTGAGTAATATGAGGAAGATGGGAGTAAGTGAAGTGGAAGTAGGGTGGCAAAACTATAGTTGGAAGAGAAGAAGAATTTATCTAATGTTTTTCAGAGATTCACTAAATATTATTGAAGAATATATCATTTTAATATGAATACCTGAAGAGCCATTCTGATATTCATTGTCTGAAAATGTCGTGGTTGAACATGGTCTTATGTTAGTTTACTATAAACTTTAATTTAAAATTTTGAATCAGCTTTAACAACTGCCTTTTAGTGAAGAAGATCAAATTGGTCTTCTGGTACCTGAAATCATTAAGTATTTTTAAATGCCATAATTTCAATAACTTTTATTTTAATCAAACTTATGCTTACTTGTAGAATTTTGGAGTTTATAATTAATTAAATTTTTAATTAAATGTGGAAAATCAGACGTAAACCGCAAATGTCGTTCAGGATTTACTGGATGTATATAACTTGAGCTTATTTCTGAAATACCAAATAGTTTCCATATACTCTGGTTCCAAGTTGCACCATCAGTTATAACTACATCAACATGTATGTTTTGATTTTCTAATAAAATCACTGCTTCCATAATTTTTTATCTAATTTTTTTCCAGATACAGCTCCAGATCCAAGAAAAGCATCAATAATTTGGAACCATTTGCTACAAAATGGTTGAAAAAGGAGTACTAGGGCATGGTTATCTAGTTTGTTTTAGTCGTTATCAAGTGTGTGATCTTCTAAATTAACAAAGCCCTCAATTTTCAAATTGGATCTTTAGAATGAAAGTGATTCTGATAATTGCATCTCATTAAGAAGTAAACAACCTAGAGTATAAAACAAATGGTATTTATTAGTTCTTATATATAATGATTAAGTGTTCTATAATTAATATTATACTATCTAAAATAACTTACTAATTTTACTGTATCTTTCATAACTAGTCATATTTGCAGACTTCATTCCAAGAATTTGAATTGTTGGCTGAGAAAATCCATATTTATCCATAATTTTTTATGTACCTCAAAAGTGTTGCATTAGAAGGTAAAGCCATATTATCATTTCGCGTTTTACGATAAAGTTTTGGGGATTTTATATGCATAAGCAAACATTGATAAGCCCATGATGTTGTATATCTTCTAGAATTTGTAGACTTACATTTAGCAGCATCAAAACAAGCACTGACAAGATTATTTTGTTTATTTAGTAATAAATTAATATAATTATATAATTATACTTATTTTGCCAACGACCATACCACGTTGAATACACCAATTCTCGTCTGATCACTGAAGTTAAGCAACATCGGGCGTAGTTAGTACTTGGATGGGTGACCGCTTGGGAACATTACGTGCCGTTGGCAATATGTGTTTGTTTTTTTCTCTGTGGAGGGGGCTAAGAATACCTCCACGGTTTCCTCATGCCTGTCGTAGAAGTCGACTAATTGAGGTTGCGTCAGGTTGATAGCCGGCATAAAACTTGTCAAAAATGTATAAGTAGCCATAAAATGGATATAGGCGAGTTTTCCCATCTCGAATGTTCGAGTAAATTTTATAAGGCAGTTTTGA
>JAIPRL010003889.1:0-42724 GCA_025469235.1 Pemphigus obesinymphae | reverse complement strand
CCTCGACAACTCCTTAATTACCCGACTTATGCGCACTGCTAATCAGGAGCCTTCATTCATAGATTTTGCCAGTTTTCAGTGATTTCAGTCAATTAGTTTTAGTTAGTTTTAGTTTTAAATTACTGTTTAAGTAATCAAATTGCCTTACTCATATTTTTTGGGCTCGTCCCGTATTGTATTAATAAAATAAATAAATAAATAAATAAAAATAAAATAAAATATAACGGAAAAAATGAATTGCAGTTCATTTTTTAATTCGTCCTCGTCGAATTCTGAAACGACGAATTATTATAAATTATTTCAAGGAAAGCGATTATTATCATTATTTTTTTTTTTTATGTGGTTTCTTTACAAACTCTTCAGTAGTTCAACGTACATTACGCGTATTATTATAATTAAAGTAAATACAACTTCTGTAGGAACACATAATGGTCACAAATGCCGACCACGGTGGTTAACGTAGGTATTGTTGTACCCCACTCATAATCCCACGTATACGCAGACGTCAAAATATATATATTATTATACAATGTACAACGGAGTCCAATAATTTACTGATTAAAAATCCTCGCTATATATATTTTTTATAATCTATACATATTATCCGATGGTATGGTTTTTTTGTTTTAAAAATGAAGTAGTTAATGTTAAAATGTAGTAAGTATAAAATTTACTTAAAATCCATATTATCGAAAAGAAAAACATATATTATAAAAAAAAATATTTAAAGGAATTTAAGAATGTATACAATATATCCACTCAGGATCATGTATTATTATGTAAATATGATATTATAGTCGTGTATATTATAGTAAATTAACATAAATCCTATATAATAATCTGTTAGAAATGTATATACCTACTAATATTATAATAGGTTCTAAATTTATTGCACGGTTATTCGAAATAGTATTCTAAAATATTATGGAATAATGACAATTATAATTATAGTAGTTACGTTTGTATTAAGACGTTTTTTATTTATTCGATGGAGGAAACATATTACAATATTAATATTCACCTTCGATTACTATTCCCACATTTTACTGCTAACAATATGTCGAACAATAAATATGTCAGGAAAACTCCTACTTAATACTATACCCATTTGATCTACAATTTAGTATACTGGTTTAGTTACAATGTTACGTTTATTCTAGGAAATGAGAATAATTGAAGGATTGAATTGGCTAAATAAATATTAAAACCTAAAACTCCCAATAAATAATATTAAATAAAAATAACAAAGAAAAAATATACATACACGAAATAAAATGAATTTTTTTTTAAAAATATATCACTATAAAGGCAAACTAATCAAATATAATGAAATGCAGATGATAATGGATTTTACAAATTTAGTTATAATATTTCATAATACAAGAAATATGTCATCTTAAGAGGACAACATAAAATTGACCTAAAAGCAGGATAAAACTGTGGGACTTTGAAATGTCGTATATCAATTCTGAAAACTGTTTTAAATTCGTCAGTTTTTCTTCTAGGGACCGTTCGAGGAGTTTCCTTTTTGGCTATACTATTTATTATTAAAAATCATAATTTTTAAAGATTGATTGTATATTTTGATCTGTAATAATAAAAAAAATACATCGATTGATCCCAAGAAGACAGGCCTTCTGTTTTCAGATTTCAAATTAAATTTCCACAATTTTATCCCGCATACCTATTGTTTTTTTTTTTTTTTTTTTTTTTAAATATCTTGATTATACAATAATAATAAAAAAGTACAGGTACGGGAATATTTTTTGATTATTTTTAAATTGTACTTAAATATCTCTGAATTATTTTTCTTGAATTCTTTAAAAAATGTCCTAGACAAAACCCCTTAAAAATCGCAGGTATTGTGACCCCTTAGGCAAAAGTATAAAAAAAGTAGGTATAGTAAAGTCATAAACATAAAGCAGTTTGAATACATTTTGTGGATGGAAAGTAATAAAAATTACATAGATTAAATTGCGTATCTAGTATATTCAGACATTTTTTAAAAAGTTTTTTTATATTTATTGATACTTTTTTAATTCTGTACCTATTTCAGTGTATCGTGTTAAACACACGATGCAATTTTTCAAATAGATATTTATTCCATCCTTGGTCTGATCCGACCTAACATATTTTTTAATAGATTTTTTACCCAATCGTTGTTTTTGAGTGTCGAAGTCAATAGCATTTTAACAATTTCATGTTTCTATTCATATGTATATAATAATTTGATGTAAACCCACTTTGTCTCGTTTGGTCGTTAGGTATAATAATGTACGTCATCCACTAAACTCCATAACTAAAATTATAATAAAAATAAAGTCTTAAAACATATAAAAACACCTGCGTTCTCCACAGTTGTTAACAATAGAATAATATAGTAATGAAGCATTGTTTTTTTCACTGTCACCCTATCACGTTTTATCCCTTAACAATATACGTATTTTACGTAGTCTTTTTTTTTTTTTTTTTGTATTTCTATTCAAATATAATAGATTACTGCCAAAATACACGAGAACACTAAAAATCATGTCTTTACATAGTGCAGACTTCCTGTTGGTCATTGATCCGTAGTTCCGCACTTATTCCCTGTGTGTTTGTTGGTCGAGTTCACACGCGGACCTCACGGATACATGGCCCCGGTTGTGGTTGATTACCTACATCTACCAGTTACCAGGTTTAAGTTATATGCATATTGCAATCATCGGTAAAAGTCGGTCGTTAATCACGAGTTTTGATAATTAGTCGTATCGATATAGTTGCATTTTAATTTCATATTAATATGGCTTATATGTATAACACATTACACGGTCGGATTACGATTATGCGTTTATTGCGGTTTTAGTATAGGTTTTATAAATGCTATTTTCATAATTATTATCATCCAATATACCTATTTATAGCGGTATTTTATTAATCAAAAATTTATATATGTGTTTCTTTTTAAACCTGTTCATTATAGTTAATGCTTATATTACAGAAATATTATAAACGTTAAGATTTTAATTGACTATTGGGAACAATTTAATAATATTCTAAGGAACTCCTAAAGAGATCACGATGCATACTGGCTTTTTATCGTTAAAAAATTTAAATACTTTTATAAAGTAATTTCTAAGTACTAAGTGGCCTTATTTTACATAATATGTTAGTATCTTTATGAATTACTGCATATTTGCAAAATTTGTTAATAAAAAATATCGTTTATCATTGCTATTTGTACTAAATTTAAAAGGAGAACTTTGTCCTAGTTTAAGTCTAAATTTAAGCTTTTTTAATACTTTTCATAGATATTTAATGTTTGGTCATTAAAAGAGTTAACATTTTATAGCAATGGTAAGACATTGAAAATATTGCCGTATTATGAGAAATATACAAATTATCAATGCACGATAATTCTAGCCATCATAATCCATAGGCGAATATCTAAGAATCACAAATTTAGAGGTGGGAAAATCCTTTATCGACTATCAAATGAATGTTACAGGGAAGTATGTACGGGAGGGGGGGATGGGGCTAAGCCTTTTAGCCCTCATCGTGGGCCCACACCTGACAATCCATGAATTATAAAAGCATGTTCAAATGTAAAAATATCTTTCGTCTCTTATCCAAGTTTATTAACTCGAAAGCTAAACAATTCGATTCTATACTCGTGCAATGTAGTATCTATTGAATCAAAATGTGGAAAAAACATTGTTCAAGGTATTATAGATTATTCACTATATCGAGATGAATTATAACAGATCTATAAGAAACCTGCACTATAATATAGCTAGGTAGTACATAATATAATAGTACTTAATAACCCCCAAACCGCGAGGTCAAAGGTTTAGGAAGAAGCAAACTGGCTTCGCGTTTCATACCAGATGTATGTCTGCTGACCACACCAAATAAAACCCAAGGCCAGATTTAAGCGATTCGGGAATAGAATATCGTGAGATTGTATATACACTGTAAATTCGTTCATCACGGTTAATAATATCTAATGTGATTCTTCTTCTTCTTCTTGGCTACAATGTAAATACTATGTACGCAAACCGAGTACACCCGAAAAACTCGCTGTGCGCGCTTCAGTTTTGCTGCAATAAATTGATGGTTTGGATTTCTAAACCGGTAAACGTATAATTATAATCCGTCTAAAAATATTGTTATTCTCGTAGTCGTTGTTACGATAAAACATTTGCATAATATCATAATATAATGTAGTCAATCGTAATAATGTAAACGTATACACACTAGGAAAATACAAGCACGTATTTTATCGACTTTTTAATCACATTCCGAAACGATAATATATATATACATACGATATAGCATACGAAAAGATGCCGGACCTCGAACGCTTTTACAAATGACAAACACGACGGTTACAATTTTAAATTCGTTATTGACGAATATTCTACGCAGAGCTCGTCGTAAGACAATGTTCACTTCTACGGTGTACACGAATTAAATTATATTATACAGTATAGATGTACACAATTGTTCGATATGCGCGTAATGCGTTGCTGTGCAGTTTAGAAACGAAAATGAATCGACGAAAAACAAGAATTTGGATATTTAGACGTATATACACTATATAATAGCTGGTATGTATTATAACAACGATGATGACTATATGTGCCAAGATAAAAAAAAAAAACAAAAAAAAAAAAAAAAAACACGAGATTGTCACACAATATCACGCGCGTCTCGGTGCCCGTCATCGCGGTAATTTATGTTTCGATATTTACGGACGGGTAAAATTTTGTTGTTCGCTCCCCGAGAAACGTCGTGGGATGGGGAAAAACAGAAAGTAATTGGATTTGTTCGCCGTAGAAGAGTGGCGAGTGGAAAGTGCAGGTTGCCAGCGGGTCGTAATTATTAACTGCTTGGGTGTAGGTGTATATTATGTAGAAAAGACATAAATTGGCCGAAAGGACATCCTATTTGGGCATATTGTACACACGGTAGCCGCAGTTTAAGTACGTGCGTTCGAAATTCCCGGGTATGACCGTCACATTGGATTTCGGTGAAAATCTTACTACTTTCTGTGGGTCAACGATTAGTATTTTTTTTTTTACGTTTTTCGAGAGAACGTTTTTAGGATTTAATCATCTATAAAGTTTTTACGCCAATAACACCGCGTATAAAAAAAATCGATTCTAAAAGAATTGGATTTCAAATCCATCTATTTTATACAATACCTACGCGTAAGTACCTACTGTATCGTGGATCCGCTATTTTCAACGACCGACAACATGTAAGTAAATTTGACTCGAACACACGAACAATATTATACAGTTATCATCTATGCACGTGCGGATTTGCCAAAAGAATGAGCGTACACAATCAATATTTACCCGGTATAATAACTAATGATCAAACATACAATGAACGGTTACATAAGAAAAAAAAAAATACAGATGATGTAATTGAATAATAAAGAATAACCATCATTATTTATTGTCTTCGCTCCACAGATTGATGTGTCAACATAGATAATCATGTACCTATAGACGGAACAATCAAAGTTAAATTTATTAAAATTGAGATAATGTTGCTTTCCCATATAACATATTTTGTTCTATATATATATATATATATATAGACTATATTATTTTCTATGACTGGATCGTTAAAATTTATATTTACTGAGATACAAAAAAAAAAAAAACACAATGATTTAGGTTCGGGGTTAGCATTTACTAAATGCTCGTATACATTATAACAATCAAAGTTCGAGTAATTGAATGTTATACTTGTTAATGGGCGGGGAGATAGATCTCAAAGACGAGTGTAATTAAAATGAGAATGTTAAGGTGAATACGCGGAGTGACTATATATAGAGAGGACAAGATAAAGAACAAATAATAATCAAGACGAGGTATGACTCAGATAAGAGAGAAAATAAATAAAAGCGGTATGCCTTTATTAGGAGAAGTGAGGAAATTGGAGGCAGTTGGAGCAGTATTGGAGATACGTGCTGAAGGAAGTACTGGGAATAGAGAAGGCTTCAAAAGGATCGGTTGAAGGAAATTTAGAATATTACGAAAACATGCAGCTGTCGGCGTGAGGGTGATAACTGATAATAGATAGTATATATAGATAACCAAGTAAAGATTTTAAACTATATAGGGTAACCGATCCTTGAACAATTTGGAAGAAGGTAAGAATATAAGAGAAAATATAACATGAAATTCTTTATTTTGTCTCGATCAATGTAAATTGTATAGGTAGTTATACTTGAAAAATCCAAGAGGTTATTAAAATCGAAATACGAAAATAATTGAGAGCATTGTTAGTTATAAATTATTTAAATTATTCGGTATATATTATAAGTAGAATATCGGTCCTCCTTTTGGACTCGCGAGAAAAGGCGCAAAACTATAGCCGCTGCAGTTTCCGTGTATATCATATTCGTAATTTGTCCGTATATCGATTATTACCACATCATTATTATAATATTATAATTTAAACTCCCACTCGTAAGTGTTTTATAGACGCACGTCTTCGTGTGAATATTTTTATACGAATAAAAAAAAAAAAAAAAAAAAAAAAAAATATTAATATTAATAATAAATAATATTTGAAAAAAAAAAAAATCACCAAGAAACGTTTAGCGATTCATATCATTGCAGTTCGTGTAAAAACCCGTTTTTATTTTCGCTTTTGCCGAACACCATATGTGTATTTTGACAAGTCCATTTCGCCGCCCATATAAATCAATCTACTTTCTGAATATTTCGCACATAATATTATTATTATATCCATCGATCTAGTTTGTAATGCCGTGTGAACGAAACTGTATAATACATAATATGTTAATAATATTGTAATCGAGATACGAGTTTTTTGCGTCCTACTGACCGGAAACTATACGCACACACATGTGTGTTTTATTTTCAAACAAAATATACATTTTATTTCGTTAGGTTGTACACCTGGAGAAAAATACATGTCGGATCATTGTATTTTCGGTAAAAAATCAATAGGTATATATATTATTATATTAAAATATACGGTTTATGATGTACCTAATTTGTAAAACGTTGACTGTAAATCGTTTTAGTAAAAAATCGCAAAAAAAAAAAAAATGAATTCAAATTAGCTAAATTTATCTTAAATCCTTAAATTAAAGTTAATCAATGAAAAATAATTTATGGTTATCATGTTTATTGTAAAAATGGTAATAAATATAAACTTCACTTGGATATATATATTTTTTTTTAATTTAATAAAATAAGATTTGAATAATTCAATTATTATATTTTAATAACTTAAAGTACGTATAATCATATTAGCCCACATTTTAAATTTAAAATATCAAATACTCCTTATCCATTTATTAGTTATTACGTCATATTATGAATTATAATGTTGAATAAAAAAAATTTACTAGATTATAATGCATTTGAAAAAATAGTTCACCCCCAATGAGTTACTTTAATTGGACTAATTGGTAAAATGTTAAGGTCACAAATTTAAATTAGTAAAGTTATATTAGTTAATGGTAAAAATAATTAACTAATTGAGTACAACATTCTAAATAAGATTAATTTTTAAACTAATTAATGATTCTTGGAAGATGGAGTGCATTCAAAGTGTAAAAAATGTGTTACAAAATCTTAAAATGTTTTTGAAAATATTCTTATTATTACTAAAATGTTAAAGTCATATATATATATTTAAAACTTTAATTAATTAATATATTACACTAAGTAAATATTTTATCATTCTAGAAGGCAAAAAAAATTTTAAAAAATTTTTCTTAAAACCATTTTAAAATGTAAAATAATCTACTAAAAACGTATTCTAACGAGATTTTAGGTTTAAAAATGTTGAAAATTTACTGCTTTCGTCCTTATTACATAACTCAAAAGTAATATAGAAATGAAATCAAATAAATAAAAATAAGAATCAATAAAAAATAATGTGATCACTGGAAATTACGTCATTGTACACATCGACAAAAAAATATATAAAATTAATCATCGAATATGAGAAAAGAAATGATGTTGTCTTAATATTATTTAAATTTAGAATTTTGTATTAAACTGTACTTATTATTTACGGGTAATAAATTTGGTTATATATTAACTCATAACGTGAATTTAATGGTATGTTTTTTTTTATATAAGCAATCGACGTTATTGAGGTTTTTCTATGAATTTTGTTTCAAAAATATTGTTTAATCGAATGAAGACTCAAAACCCGTAATAATACACGTTTGGTAGTTTTATGGAAATGTTTTTTTCTTAACGTAAATGGTCTAAAACAGTATCTACATTAATTATTTCATAATATGAATTATCATATTATCATAATTATCATAATATAAATTGAATTTATTTCGTAAGGTTTAAAGGTTTTCAATTTTTCCGTCTTAGATCGTAACTTATTTTTTTAACTATATTTTTACCGATTTATCATGGACTATATTATTACTATAGTGCTATCCGTATGGTTATAAATTTGCTAATATTGCGTATTAGTCACGGTTGATGTTAGTTTTTTACTTTTAGGAGCATTAAATCAAATCGACCATAATCTACACAGAATATACTTATATAACGTAGTTTTTTTATGGATATAAATATAAATATAAATTATATGGATTTTCTTATAATTTTGTTTGGTAATATTTTAGTTTAGTAAATCGACAAAGGTATTTACTATCCTGGGTATTATAGACGTTGGAAAATATTAAAAAAAAAACAATCTGGCTTCTTCAGATAAAAATTACCCGCAGCCAGTAAAAACGTCCAGATACCGTTTTATCCACGGCTCATCTAAAAAAAAAAAATCATAATTTTCACCAAATATTAAATTTAATTTCAACCATGTCTATAATTAAAAATTTCAATTCAATAGACATTATTAATGTTTTTTTCTATTTTAATAGTTACATTATATTTTTAAAAAGATTTTTATTTTTTTATATCCATAAAACATTATAGACTAAAGTTCCATCGAAAACTAAACATTTTAAGTACATATTTAAAACGGTTATTCAGTAGTTTAAGATGCATTTCTTCATGTTTTCTAGAACAATAACAAACATAAATAAATATACTATTCAAATACTAATATTTGTTGTCATTTATATTGGTAAACGATAATATAAAAATTGATCGTTGAATATTTTTATATTTATAATTATTGATAAATTTTCATTATTTTGATATTATATGATATATTAATCGATACGAATTTAAATTAAAAAGCTACCTATGGTCCCAAAAGTTCTAATATACAAAATAGATAACATTTTCAAATATTTCCTGATAGTATTATATATAATATTTTAGAAAAAATATTGGTTATATTATTTATTTTGTACATTTTAATAATATTGTAAAATTGTATTTAAAACATCACACAAATAATTACTAAAAAATTTTATAAGTCTTCGTTTTGAACAAACGATTTCCTTAAATATTATTTATAGAACTTTACATTGTCGGTAAGAAATGTTTTTAGAACAATTTATTTTTGATAAAAAAATATGTATTTTAATCATTTTTTCAGTTTGTCATATTAAACTGCATTTCTTACTGCCCAATGTGAGTCTTATGTATTCGAATAATTATTTAAACCCCAGGTAGAATAATAGGAAATAAGTAGGTACTTACAGTCAGATGTTCTTATCACAATCATTTAGAGCGGAGATAAAAAAAAGTTCTATAAGAATACATACCTACCTATGTTTAATACGAAATACGGGTATATATTATCATGATTCACGATATTTCAGCATATATAATATAATATCCTCAAACGGGATCCTATTTCACGCGGCAACGGTTATCTTGTACATGAGATAAGATGACGACGACCATTTTTTTCTATTCCATGGTTTATTATATTACCTATTATTATTGTTATTATTATCATCTATTATTTCCCAGCTTATGACTTGGGTACCTATCCCTAATCTAAATACCGGAGTCACGGTTTTTATCTTTTGCTCGTTCCACAACAGTTAGTTTATAATTACCGGAGTCGCTACCATACACATCTACGCAGTGTAAAACCTCTTTGGTCGTGACCCCCGATGCACTCATATGATCGTGTAATATATTATAATATTGTATAATGGTGTTCTTCTTACTACGACTATATAGTATCTGCAGTTAGCTAGGAATAGAAGTAAAACAATAGCCGGGAAAATAAACGTATATATTTTTATACATTATACGCATAATGTAAGTACGTGTACACGATAACGTACTTTTGTGTACGCGTACGCAGAAAGTTGGTATATCTGGGTAACGGTTATTTCGGATGAAAATTGCTCACGCACCTTGATACCCGTGGGCCGTGATAAGCGATTTCAACAGACCGTTATCAGTATAGTATCCAAAATATCGATGCTTATGTCTGATTCACAGCCGCATATAGCTTTTGGCAAAGGTCAATCATAAATGACTTAACGAGCTTGAATTTAATTTATTTGAAACATAATCATTTGAGATTAGCATCTAGAAGCTGTGGCTGCATAATGTTGCATTCCCGGGTCATAGTTTTTAACGAGAAACAAACACGAATGAGCATTTTTTGTTATAACAAAAAAGGCTACATCTAAAAGCTAGAACAAGATTTATGTTTAAATTATTATTATTATTGTTTATTTATTTACGCCAAAACTGGTAATTTTTATAAAATACTTAAAGGAAAGCATACGCAATATAAAATACAAAAATACAGTAAGAAAGTATACTATTTATGTACAGGTAAAATAACAAATATAACTACATATACTCGTTATAAAATCGAACTTACTAACTAATTAAATTTTTTATAGCCACAGAACTAAAGTTAGTTGTTAAAAATTAATATTGGTTCAATCAAAGTATCGTAGCATCATGTGAAAATGATTATTAAGACTTATAGTATGAGTTAATATATATTTTTAATTTGTGGCACCTAGTCAATTTCCGCATTTAAATGTAAACTTATTTTTATTATATTTTATATTATCATTATAATAATAGGTATACGATATAACATTGCAATAAAAGTTGTTCACAATCATGTTACAAATTGGTTAAACTTTGGAAATCGTTTTGCAACTGAGTTGACAAAGTGTCCAATAATTGTTATAATTATCGTTGTCGATTAAATCCCCACGTTAGATTGTCGCCGGAGCGCACGGACAGTGCAAGCGACCTGTGTGGGAACTTTTAATAATCCCTTTTGAGATATCTACTCACGACTTCATGACCACTAAAATCGATTTTATTCAATCGTTTCGATATAGACCGCACGTCTCCGATCATGACGAAAATGCATAATAATAAAATACTGAGAGCCAATAAAAAAATTCCAAAAGAAATACGAGAAAATAAATTCGGTGGAAGAACATCTTGACCAAAATATTGGAGTAAATCTTTTTTAAACAAAAATGTTTACATAAGTAATATTCGAAAGTAAAATATTGATAAATAAGATCATCTGCTATTTTTAAATAAAAAAATTAATATTTATTGTAAAAAATAACAATATAATATATTAAAAAGAAAATGTACTTATTAAAAAAAAGATTATAGGTAACAACTAGTTTCAATCATAAGTCATCATCTGCGGGTTATTGATGATCAAAATGTTGACTTATAGTCGAAACTGGTTGTTACCTTGACATTTTTTTTGAATACCTACTCTAGGAACATTTTTTTTATAAGATAATTATATTTTTTGAATAAGATAATTTTCGAATTTTAAATATATTTGTCATTAAATGTTTAAGATCAATACATATATTTATATATCTCATATATATCAATACAGTTTCGTTAAATTAATATTTTTTTAATATTATGCAGGGATGTTTGAATATTATTTCATATATATATATATAAATACTTATAAGTTGTGGATATCAGTAGTGGCTCTAGCAGTGCCTTAGTGGCTAGGTTCATCCCTCTCCCAGACTAACAGGATATTAATTTAGACACATATAAAAATGGTTATTAAATACATAGTCAGTAAAAGATTTTGTTTAGTAGTCATATGCCCGTGCCTTCCTCCTTTAACAATTTCTTGGAGCCATAGCCACTACGGATATATATTGTTGTAATGATACTTTGAATATATTCATATGGAATTTACGTGGAAATTTTGTGTTTGAATATGTTTAATATAGATATAATGGGTTTTGTAGGATACTTTTTTGTATTTTTTATATTATAAACAGATTTGTCTAATGGATAGAACATCGTTGATTTATATACATAGAAAAACGATCGATTGTATAATATATTATAAAATATTGGAATTTCATTAATTATTTTTGTCGTAACGTTCAAACGGAATCGAGAAAACGTACATAATGAATGAACTTATATTATGCACCTAATGCAATTCTCATCAGGAAAATGTATAACAAATTACTTCCGATTTTGCATTTTTATTATAAAATCTGGTTTCTTTATAATACTATACTTAGCATTTATACATAGTATACATATATTTAAAAAATAATAAATCTTAAATTTAAAGATCAAAATCTAAAGGTTAAATATTTGAAAACCAGTTTTTTCAAAAATATATATGTACCTATTACTTACGTTAATAACATATTAATACATTATCTATTAGAAATATACCAAAACGATATAATTGTATTTTATATTCCCATATTTTATTTTATTTCACGTGCAATGCAATGAAATCCATTAAATTTCACCAAAACGCCAAATTTGGTCACTGATGCGATATTTATTACCTAAGGGTATACCATATATGCTCCTGCGTGAATAAAAATATAATATAATATTATGTATAATAGAGAGAGAGCAAATATGTTATAACTACTAACTTGGAATATAAAAATATAATATACGGTAAAATATAAATGAATTTACGTTTCTGTACAAGTTTAAATAATTTAATAAATAAATAATAATGTTATTTTTTATGCACCACGACCATAAAAATAGAATTTGGTTTTATTTTTCCCGTGGAAGGTGGTTTAATTACAAATTATTTAAATAAAGTTTTTGTTTTTCGTATAGGTAAGGTAAAAATAATTATTTTTATTTACATCTTGAAAAAACTAGATCAAAAAAATTAATCCATTGTGAATTTTACATAATTATCGACACATATTTTGAACCATTTTTTGTAAATATTATCCTAATTTTTAGAGAACATAATTATAAATGGTAATCATAGTTTATATATATATAAAATGATTGAATGAAATTTACGAAAAATGTTCACATTCGTTTTATAAGAAAAACTAATGTATAAAATATTTCTTAATTTTTTTCTATTTTATAAAATATTATTTTGAAGGACTCACATGATCTAAAAATAAATCGCATACAAATGTTTTGACATTATGGATATATTAGAAATGTATCCATAAAAAATTGAAATGGAAATCTGGCGCGTATTTAATGCGGGGAGTCGGCAGATTCTCTCGAGAAATCGTTAAAGATTACATTTTATGCCTTAAATGTGAATATGAGTTTTTAATTTCATATTTTGACATTATGCATTATTATGACATTATTCAACCGTTTTCGTTTTTATCGCCCATAAATAACAAAAACAAAAGCTGTAGAAAGTTAGTGCTCGTACAGGACAATGTGCGAAAATCGAAAGCGAAAAATATACCCACGGAAAAGCCAAAAAGTGATCGAAAAGTGTATAATAGATATTTGGTGAAAACTGTATAAGATAATTTACAGATAAATAAAATCTGATTACATACATAGGATTGTTATTTTCTGAATTTTAACAAAATAATAAAAATCAATATTGTTATAGTGAAACGGAATGACCACTAATAATATAGTACCTACCTATATATTTAACGCCGCATCGTATGAGGTCAATTTCCCGTGAATAGGACAAAATCACCTTGCATTTTTTTTCTCATTTTTGAAGTAAGCATACGAGTTACGTTGGGTTTACACGATTTCCGTCTAAAATTGTTTGATAGTTTTCTTTTAGGCTCATGAAAAACACGTGATATGAAGTCCTTCATCTATCCAAAAATATGTACATGAAAACGAATAATAACGCGCGTGATTATCGTAATCAATTAATAGGTCCGCTCGAAATCGAATAGGTTGGTAAGTATTGCGTAAATTTTTTTTTTTATTAAATATAGGATCTCCTTTAAAATAAATTTCTTGTTACGCGCCTACGGTATCATCATCACCATCACCACGGTATTGGGTTCTAGTAATCTAGTTTAATAATATATATATATATATATATACGTAGTACTTTTATTCGGAAATGTGTACATATTATTATATACGCATATCAGCGCGAAACATTGTTATTATTTTAATTATAAGTCATAATATTATATTATATTACCGCGTCTCGGAAGATATAAACACTGTACGTACTACGTTACAGGAGAATAAATAAATAATGTATACCGATTGTTGATTTTACTGTTATGCTCGATCCCTTGAAAAATACACTCGGACCGTGTACACATATATATATATATATATATATATATATATAAGAACGTAACCAGCAAACGAGATTTAAAATCGTAATTACACACATATATAGTATGTTACCGAGGAATGTGGAAGTCGCAGCAGAACAAATGACACGAACTACGGATAGTGCCATTATATATTATATTATCGTTCTGTATAGTAGTGTTGAGACCAAATAACACGAGCACATTAATGTCCAGATATACATTGAACGTAAAAAATCGATTTTTATCAAACGTTTTATTTTTATATTCCTAAAATGTATACGAATTTTAAATATCTATTATTAATTATCTATAGTACCTATTATATATATATATTAGGCCACATTCGGCTCGCCGTCCCCTTTCATCCGGCCCGGACTGTCTTTCGCCATTTTTGTGATGGAAAATTTTACTACAATTTACAATTTACTTCAAATATAGTAAAAATGGATAGGTAAATTGTATCCTGGAGACATTTTCAATATTAAAACGTATATTAGACTCGGACATTAGTTCTATGTATCATAGACATGAAATAGGTATATATTGATGAATTTGTTTCGTATAATATTAAAAAATACCGACTTTATATCTGACCCGCGATCGTTTTAAGTTTCAAAATTTGGCCCTCTAGTTATTTGTGAGTTGCCCATCCCTGATCTATACAAATTTTATGAAATTTTACATTTTGTGGTCTCCAAATCCACAACGAGTATTGTAATATCCGGCAGGTATTTTCAAATTGTTCGGAGACGCGTGTAACTTTAAAGTTCGTGTACGAACTTAATAATTGTATTCTCTGTAACTCACATTCAAATGACCATAATACCGATTAATTTATTCGGCATAAAAAAAAATATATATATGTATATATTTTCGTAGTTGGTGATTTTGAATTTTCTAGTACTGCCGGAGACCACTGTTACGCTGTTAGGGGTCGAATTTAACATAACTTACATTCATTTTTCTATTGCCTAGTTATGTAACAAAAGTAACTTATTGATAAAGAAAAAAAATTCTATAATAAAATACAACTCGTCAATCAACTTAAATTCAAATTTTATATACCCACTTTTGTTTTTTGATTACACAAGATACTATTTAGACTTAATTTTTATATTTAAAATGAATTAATTTTTAAATTAAAAAAATCGTACTGTAAACTTTTGTTCGATCCTGTATAGATATATGTACATAAATCTATATATTAGGTATACATAACTCGTATTCTATATATTTAATTTAATCATAGTATGTTAATTACTTTACACTCAATTAGTTTACTGTTTAACCGACACGTTTGTCGTGTAGGAATAACAAATTATAATGTTGAATTATTTATGAATACCTATACTATGCGGAATATCCGTCTTTAGGTGTGACATTTAACAAAAAACATTTTTGTTTCAGTTGCATTTTTTCCCTTTTTCATTAGGTATATTTGAAAAATCTGTTTTAATAAACTATAGCTGTGTATACCTATATAATTTATAAATCTGATTTCTTTGTGCATAAATGATTTATACCGGTATTTCGTATTTTATATAATTTTTGTACAATTTAATTTTATACTATCGTATAATATCCAAGAATGTGGGGTGGTGATGAGCTTAAAAGTTAAAAGTTAAATTATAAGTTATTTTTTTAAATAATGTTAACGCGAGTTACTTTTAAGATGAACTAACTCAAAAAAAGTATTTTATAGATAAAGTATTTATTTTTAGATAATTATATTATATATTTATATATTTTTTATCATTTAATTTTATGATGGTATTATTTTATTCTATGACCGTAAAAATTGATCTTCTAATCACTATAGTGTATACTATAGTATGATTTATTATCGATATAGGTACCTACTAATATTTTAAAAAACTTAATTATTGAAATTCCCCAAATATTTACTTATATGATTAAAATAGTTAAAAGTAAAAAAACAACGTTTATTCTTTTAACTAAATAGCTCAAAATTTTACCTAGAACTTTAGTTATTTATTTTTAAACAAACTTTTTATTTAATTCGATTTCAACTTAACTTTATTATTAACTAATGTACCTAACTTAAACTTAGATTCCAGAAATAATTTGCTTAGTCTTAGTAATGAGAAATATTTTTATTTAAACAATTAAAAATATGGAATATTGTGAAAGGTACAAATACAAGTTCGAATTGATAACGTTTTTAAACCAAATATATAGGTAGTTTTAATTTTTTTTTTCAACTAATAAGATAAAGACTTAGAATTAATTTTATAATTTATTGATGGCTGAAAGGCAAAAAGAGCTAATACAGAATAAATAAATGAAAAAAACTGTTAGCAGAAGAGCTAAAAAACATTTTTGTATAATTTTATTTTTATTTTCGAATGCGGGTAACTTTTTTGACATAATAATGGTATTTATTCCTCAAAAGTTGTCACTTAGAATTCATTATTAGAGATTGACCCTATATAGAGTGTCGTAGGTATATTATCCTAAATTAATAATCGAATTTTCAAGTTTAAAAATATTAGATATTTTTAGTTTGATAATATATCAATATAATAATAAAAAACATTTATAAAATCCATATTTTCGCATCTAAAATGTTTTTTTGTATACATTCTATAATGATTTTAGATTTGAACTCTAGTAATGAAATTATATATATATATATACCTAATATATATAATATATTTGTTTTTTATTGTTACTTGTTCACCTACTTCATTCGGTCTCGATAATAAAACGCGATAATAAAACGTCAGAATATACAGATGCAGGAACTGTACATTTTATGTATAGTTTGAAAATATTCCAAATTGGTCAAAATATATTTTATATTGGTGAAAAATGCATTCTACTATTGTGATATATAAGTTGTACACAATACGGTGACATTGAACGATGCTATATGTTAATGATTCACACGGTCAAGCCGTCCGTCTATCATCGTCGCAATGTGAATATTCATATAAATAGACGACGGTTCCGCTGTAGACAAAACACAAGAAAAAAGCTGAAATATTTGACGTGAGAAACAAATTGAAAATAATGCGTGAAATCGGATATCCGTTTACTGTTTTTAAGTACATACAATTGTATCGACCCAGGACACTATATTTTAAAACCTACAATTTTACATATTATATTATCTATATGTAAAATGTACGATAGTATAATTAAATTAAATGGTTAACAAATACTTCTAATATTATAGTATTTATTAATGATAAATATTTGTTAAAAAAAAATATTAAAATAAAGATCACTGCCCCTTAGAATGAATTAAAGGTTCAAAATCCAGTTTTTAAAACATATTCTTTATTTTTACAACATTTTTAATAATCGAATTTCAAGTTATAATGAGATTTTTACGTCTACGAGTATAAATTAAATAAAAAGTGTTCTATATCATACGGAACCCTTTAATTCTAAGTCAGTGAAATACTTTCTAATAGTGTTCAAATATCAATGTTTTAAGAATTTAATATTGTATTTTTTGAAAATATCAAAAAATTGTATTCTTAAACCTAATATTATATAATTGCGTTTTCAATATTAATTTCACATTTTTGTACTTGTTTAAGTAGTAAATGTCAAAAATATTCACCATTTTGATTTAATTTTAAAATGGTTATTTGCAGAAAAAATGCATTTTTACCTTAAAATTCAATTTTAATATCTGAAACTGCAGTGTAATTATATACAAATTATGTACCTATACTTACTATATAGCTTACTAGAATTAAAAGCTTTATCTATATGTGATAGTTACTGTATTTATTGTTAGGATCTATATTTTTAATACGTTTACTGCGTTTTTGTGTATTGTACATAATATAAAGTTCATACGAAAGTTACTACGTTTTCTACTATCAGATTTATTCACTGATGTATTTTTGATTTTGTAGCCTTAGGTACATGTATAGTATTGCTGTCTCACATATAAATAATGAAGTGTTTTTAATATATAGAGTGAATCACAATTCATAGCCAAAAATAGCATCTTCCTGATATCAAACAATAATAATATATCGATAGTCTATCTAAAAAAAAAAAATTTCAAAATTTTAATGTCTAACTACAAGTTCATTAACAATTCAATATAGGTATTTGTAGTTACTATACCTTTACCAGTGGCAGAACTATAGTATTACGGATAGTAGGTACGATATATGTATAGTATAGTAGATGGTATCGCAACAAAGTTTTCATATTTGTAAAAATAAAATAAAAGTAGTTCAAATCGATAGTGAAATTGACGTTAAAAGACGATTATTAAAATAGTGTTAAAAAAAAAATATACGATTGAAATATTACGTCCTATTGGACGCCTATTCCTACTTTATAGGTGTATACTATACACTCGTCGTTGTGCAAGAGAGCTTTATATATTAATATAATACGGACTCATTTTGTTTGACGTGCGTAATTAACTGTCAACAACAATATGTCTCGAACGAGTGCCAAATAAGGAATCGACGTTAATTCAACCATTTCAGCGGCTCATTGAAAGTTTAAAATCGTCGTTACAAGGACGCTATTATATACAAGCGTATATATTATAATGTAATAATATAATATATTGTATTATTAAACAAAGATATTTTTTTAGATAAGATATATTTTGAAATAAAAAAAAAAAAAAAAAAAAAAATGGTCGTAATTGTGATAAAAATCGATTAAACTCGCAATTTATATCCGCTGTGAAAGACATGCACCGAATAAACAATATAGTATACTATCTATATAGTCTTGTAATGTTGAGGTTATCCGCCTTATAGAATTAATATCATTTCGATGTAAAATCTCGTTAGTGTATTATTTGACCTTTGATATTATATTATTTCGTATGTTTTACTAAAAAACTAAGGGTAGTAGTATTCATTTGAGTAGATTCTGCATTAACGTCTAAACTTCTATAAATAACACCAGATTGTCCAGCGTTAAAGTCTTCTTAAAAAAAAAAAAAAATAGAAAAATGAAAAAATGTACAATAGAAGGAAAGGAAATTTCTTTGTGTAAATGCATATATCTTCGGGTTTTGTCTGTTTTATGAATAATAATAATAACAATAATACGAATTAAGAACAAACTTCGTGAAAATGTATTTTAAAAATATATAAAAAAAAATATTCACGACCGAAGATTTTCGATATCGATACTTGGGATCGTAGATACCATCATATAAGGTATAGAGAGGTATAGACTAATAAAGTCAAAATATTAATTGAATTTCTTTATTGATATTATTTTTATAATCGATTGGCATTTTCAAATCAGTATTTCGGCATGTTCCTTTTATCAAAACGGTTTAGAGGAAATTCCTTTACATACAAAAAAAAAAACCACTCCAAATTCCCAGTTCTTTCAGACGGGTATAGTACAATATTCTTCAGTCTGTCTCATTCCGTTCAGTTGGACGACAACTGTACGAAGGGGCCAATGTAAGTTCCTACACGAGACCTAGCAGGTAAAAATAATACGTATGTAAGTTCCTACACGGTAAAAAAAATGTGCGTATGCGGCAGAAAAATTATATATATATAAGTTCTTACGAAAAAAAAAGTTCAAATTTCATATTTATTATTAAACTATAATTCATATATTAAATATACTTACTCAAACTGATTATAAGGTTACGAGTATAAGGCACGAGACCAACATCGCATTTCTATAACCTTCCGGTCCGACAGGATTGACGATTGCTCCGCGGTTTTATCCTCAATTAATTTCCACGTTTCTGCAGCGCCATCCGTGTATACGTTTATCATTTCTTCCAATATAAAGATGTATTACTATGCGGTTCTTTTGGGGTTCAGAGTAGGTATAGTATACCAATATATTACCATACGGCGATTTATTGTACGAGCCTTTTATACCGTGGTATATCGTTAATTATTATACGTGATATTATTTAACCTTAATATTATTATTATTATTATTATGTCCACTATAATATATGTGTATATATAATATTTTTTCAACTACCGTTTACTATAATATATGTATGAATAATATCCACGGTATTCGGGTTCGACCGGTATTATATTGAAATACAAACATGACGATAATAACAATAATAATAATAATAATAATAATAATAGTTACCTATAGGATATTACGTCTCTGTCGTGTGTGCGCTCGTCGTCGATGGCCGGTCTCCGCTCCGATCGGCCGAACAGGTCGTTCCCGTTATCCCGTTGTCCTTGTCGGGCTCGCGTGTACTCGCGCGGAGAGTACAAGATGCCAGTATTATAATCGGTCTTAATGACTTAACTGTATCTCTCACTCGGTCAAAATCTTTCTGTTGTACGTTTTATATATATATATATAAATAGTTCATGTACCCCGCGTGTGTATATAAGACGTTATATTGTAATAATATCTACTTTTTACATTATACGGCACTATGGCGGCCGTTATCACGACTACTTACAATATATTGTATTGTATCATATTCGAAGTTCGACGACGATGATAACGGGCGATAACAACAACAACAACAATAATAATATGCGCTTACACGAGTGCGCGATCGCAACGATCACGATGCCCGTCCGTATATAAATATATATATATGCTTGCCTGTCTCGTCGATTGATTTTCGCGTGTCGCCACGGTCCATCGAAGACCCATTCTCATCCCAGCGGGGGCGGTAAAGGGTTACCAAGGGGCGGCGAGCGTGTGTACGCAAAAAACGTTGTGCACGGTGCGACTTAAAAATAATTATATTTTTCAATATAACATTAATAATGTGCTAATAAATCCTGCTGGAGATTCAATCCCCGTGACCTTGGCTTTACCTTCACCCGTAATCTTTCACCCATCGGGCACATCCAAACAATATATGCTTGTCTGGCTTTCAAACTTTTAGGATTCATTCTCCGATCGTCCCGTGATTTCCAATCGATGCAAACCCCCAATAGTCACTCTACTGTTATCGCTTGTACGACCTATCCTCGAGTATGGTTGCGTCCTTTGGGATCCCTCCACTTGCCTATGGAAGTGCCATGCTCGAAAGGGTTCAGAGACGTTTCTTACGTACCCTAAGACTAAATATCCATCGCCCTCCCCATGATTATTCTCCTGTTCAAGACCTTCTCAATCTCTCTAGCCTCTCCGTCCGCAGGCATTCATACAATTTATCTTTTCTTTCTAATATTCTTACGGATAAAATCGATTCTCCTAGCATCCTGTCATTTATTACCTTCAAGATTCCTTCCCGTTTCACTCGTTCATCTGTCCCCTTCCATATTCCACTCTCTCCGTCTAACTTTCCCGACAACTCCTTAATTACCCGACTTATGCGCACTGCTAATCAGGAGCCTTCATTCATAGATTTTGCCAGTTTTCAGTGATTTCAGTCAATTGGTTTTAGTTAGTCTTAGTTTTCAATTACTGTTTAAGCAAATCAAATTGCCTCACACATATTTTTTTGGGCTCGTCCCGTATTGTGTTAATAAAATAAAATAAAAATACATACTTGATAATTCCAATTTATTATCTTTATTATTTTAGCGATTGTGCGTGCACATTATAGTATTTCATTATACTGTATTATCTTAAATTAAATTCTTAACCAACCTTTTAGTACACCGTTTGATTCGACCCGAGCATGTATTGTATTGATTTTCGTTATCGTAATATTCAGTATTATAAACATGTCGTCGAGCGAGGGTTCAGCACTGTAACAGATTTAATTACAAAGAAGAGGAATCGATTCGATATCGTGACAAGAGGGGACTTACCACTAGTGTTAACAAATATCGAACCTAATGTCAAAAAATTTGCTAAAAACCACCAAGTTCAACCATCTCATTGAAGTTAATTTTTTATACAACAATAAAAAATCATATTGTCTACAAAAACAAATGAGTCTAGCAATTTTTTTTTTTTAAATAAACTGAAAAATGTATTTATTACTATAAAATATAAATTGATAACATAATTAAGTTTTTTTTTCAAATGTTTAATTTAATTAATTTACTGGTAGATACTATAAATAAAAAAATATGAAATATCAAACATAAATAAAAACATGAGTTATTAGATAATTTCAATTTTTCTTTTAAATTTTCCAAATCATCAACTCAATTCCTATCTCCCCAACCATACCCTTAATTATAGAATTCTCACATAGGGGAGGGGCGTTCAAAAATTTATTGCTACTCAAGGGGGCGGTAACTTAAAAAAGGTTGAGAAACACTGGTCTATCGTCTCGTGTTATTTCAACGCTTAACGCTCTTTATAAAACCATTAAAACCTATATAACACCCGTAATGTACCAATAGATATAGTTAATATCTAAAGATTTAATTTTAGACTTAATTTGTCAATGATAAAAACTACAATACACCATCATATAATAAACGTGAAATTGAACTGGCGCTTGAAATCCCGGAGTATGCCTATATAGGTACGTATCCGCGTTTGATTCAAAGTAAAAAATAAAAAAAAAAATATATATATATCCACGACAAATACGTATTGCATTGATCGACGTGATTATTATTTTATTATTAATAATTTGCGGTCGATATTTTTACAAGTAGATACCTATAATATTATATACTCGTCTGGGCCAACAACACCATCATAGATAGAATAGAATTTTTCGAAAGTCATCGAAGAAAAAAAGCAATAATGGAAATCTAATAATAATTATTATAGTCTTAAATACAATAGTCAAATAATCCGATTGGAAAAACGATGACAAATGCGTTTTAATATACCTCCATGTCTTGTTGCATACAAAAATCTATAACATTATTATAGACCGGTCAGCGACGCATTATCAGACCGTGTTAAAAATGGTGTATCGATAAGAACATTTAATTTCCACTCAATTCGACCGTTACTTTAGGTAAATTATTTGACGTACCATTGATAATGGTTTACTTATTACTAGAAGAGAGACCTGGAATATATTAAACTGAATTAGACCGGTAGGGATTTATTTATTTGAATTATAAAGCTAAAAACGAAATTTCACATTAAAAAAAATAATTATTGTGGTGCTAACATCTCAGTTTTCACTACAAATTTAAATTTGAAAACAAACAATAGATTCTACAATCTAAGATAAACTAAAGAATCCTTAGCTGGTATTAAAATGTTAGTTTAGATCAGTGCAAAAAAATTCTTCTTAAAGTTTAATATCAATTAATATAAAGGATTAAGCCTTGTTCACATCCTGTCTATTGAAAAACTCGGACAAGTCAGCAAATAAGGATATTGTGGAATTAAAACTTCCGTATTATCTACTGTTTAATTCATGCACATTTTGTTTGTCATCAAACAATAAAAAAAAACAACAATTTCTACTTAAATTTCCATCTTTCCAAGTTGACAATTCCTTTTTTTTCACAATTTCCTCTTTACTTATTAGTTGTCTGCTGAGGAATAAAGATTTTTAGTATATGAAGCACAGCTCTTAATGTTTTTATATCTATATAGTTTGGCCCGGTCTTGTCCTGGGAATAATTCAAAACTACTACCTTATCTATATGTATCTGTATAAACGCGGAGTTCGATAAGAGTATATTTTTGACAGTATAATACCTACGAATGACGTACAATGTTTTACAACTGTTTCTGTTATTCGAAATTCTCTGTGCATTAACTATAATAATATGTACACCATGTCACCAAGATCCGTCACCCATCAGCATGTTTACAGACGAAGAAACTGTATATGAATATATTAAATAAGACCAATTTGATATGTTGTATTATATTATGTACTAGACATTATTATTATTATTATTATTATTATCATCATTACATTTCTACGCTCAAATATACCTTCCTGACTCCAACAAAAATAAAAATAAAACAGCAAAAGACACTTGGACTGGAAATCATTCAAGCATAGATTTAATTTAAATTTGATTGACACCAACATCGGGAATACTTGTGTTAGTGGCACAGGACGTATCGAATTCGTATGTTAGAATAAGATAGGAGACGTAAAAATATAAATGTTATTTTATTTAAAGTGTCATGGGCTTATAATCGTACCATTATAGAGATAGAAAAGAGAAAAGCGAATTCCACTATCAACGCCATTCCTACGTTGTGATTATTATTATTTAATCATTAAAAAAATATAAAGTTAGAAAATACGCTATCAGAGAACACACTTGTTGTAAAATAATCATTTATTTACATTATAGTTTAAAAGAAAATAAAGAGTCGAACATGCAATAAATCCGTAATGGTACCTACCCTATACTATAGTTTAGAAATAACAAACGAATAAATTTATAGCCGATACACGTTGTCTAATGGAAGAAAATACATTTAATATTGATATTATTTATTACGCGTGTATAAATGTGATTAATTGAACTAAACCGTATGATATATTACCGTTTACAATATACGCACGCTAGTCCTATAGAGTTCCGAAACTGGTATATCGAATTTAATTTAAATGAGTATAATACATCACATGCTTTAATCGCCATGTAATCGAACAAAAAAGCATTCAAATTCAACTCGTCCGCGTTGTTAATAATTCGCGTGATTATATTTAAACAGTGCTGACCGGATTTGAAAATAGAGCTGACATTTAAGATAATGTAATATCTCGTTAAAACTCTAAACATACCGTTTACAAACATTTAACGAATAATGGATACGAATAATAAAATATAAAACTATAACACGAAAAGTCAATTATAAGCACGTGTCGGTATAATATAGTAGTCATCTAACCTCACTAATAAAACACTCAACGTCTTTCACTTCGTCTAATAATAATTAATGACGATATTATTCGATTCAATATAGTATATTATATAATAATACATTTTTAGCAATAACGTAAATGAAAACTTTATACCATAATATGGATGCTTACGTATAATATCATACAAAATATGATTATTTAATTCCAAATACGCATTTCTGGGAACAGGCGGGTTGCTAGGATTTCATTTTTTAGAGGGGGCTAATTTTTTAACCCTACGCAAGACCCATAAACATTATTAAGTACTAATTATAGATGTTATGTTTTTAGGATTTTGTAAAAGTCAAATTGTAACTTACTTCTTAAAATTAATTTAAATTTAATGAGTTACTTTTCAAAAAAAATGTATCATTAACTCTACGAGTTACATATTTTATCAAGTCCAAAAAAGTTACTTTACATATTTATTAAAATGTTTTATTTCTCTTATTATTTGTTAGACTATATCATCTGATAGCCAGCTGCTGAAAATTACTATCAAAACGAAGCTAGTATGTGCATTATCATATACAATTTTATGAAGTAACAATTACTTACTATGTTTTGTAGTAGGTCCAATTTAGTTAAAATGCATAAAACAAGACATAAACGCTCATTAACCTCATTATAAACTGTAGCCTGTCATTAGCCTTACCATCACTAGTTAACTATATCTGGTTTACATGCAATTTGTATACTTGTACTTGAATACAATTGACATACCTAGTAAAAATAAATACAAAACAAAAAACAGTAGGTATACAATATTATATTTAGGTATTTATTTTAATCTAATAACTTAATTCGAGTTTGGGTTAATGATAATATTTATTCATTTATTTATCATTATACCTATTTCCATCGATATAGATACATACTTATAACTCTTATAAACCATTTTAAATCCTTTCGAATATCAAAATGTCTATATAATAGTATATTATGTACGAAAAAAAATTTACATTTAAAAAATGTATAAAGCATAAGTAAAAAATGTCCTATATTATCCGAACCTCGTAGATCTTTCTTTCAGATATGTATATTTATTTTTCGAGGAATGTATAATTTATCAAATCAAAATTACACAATAACAGTATTTACAGTAATATGTTTGTCTGTCCGTCAATAGTTTGACGTTTACTAGTGGGCACAACCTGTACAATATTTTAATTGTATAATAAATATTGAACACTTATATTGTTTATTGTTTCTAAGAAGTAAGAACATGGTAGGTCGTACTATTGGCACTTGTATAGCTTACAAGTTGATTAATTATTATTACTGAAGGCGATGTTGACTGATCGTAATGTTTCGGATGAATGAGGTTTTAGAAATACATACAAATGTTTTTCTAAACTTTGGTTTTTTAAAATTTAGTTTAGTTATACCTATTGTTCATGGGCGCACGTGTAGACCCATTGAAAACCGCTGTCAAGTTTCAAAGATGAAAAATAATCTTTTTTATGACATATTGTTATTTGCGGTAAACCGTGTACCTATATCCATATTATATTACGTAAATATAAGGAGAACACCTACAGACATTGACCCAATTTATATAGAGCCGATTATTTAAAAAAAATATCACATGTCGTACGAGCCGGGTGTTTTATTCCAAATTACAATATTAAATAATTTGTACACCAATCAGATCATTAATCAAAAAAAAAAAAAAAAAAAACTATACTAGTCGAATATAGTTAGTTGATAATTTTACGTTCATAGTCTCTCTTTGCCCTACGATTACTACGTTAAAAAAATAATATACCAATAAAAGGTAACTATATATACGTACAATGCGAAATAAAATATTCCCATTACAGTGTAACGGATATATATATATATATATATATATATATATAATTGTAATTTTTATCGGAACTCGAACGAGTAAAATACAAAATAATTGGCGTAATAAAAAATCCTTAAAAGTAGATTTTCATTTCACGAAGTCATTATTATTGGTTGTATTATTAGGTAGTATAATAAGGTAGAACTGATTGTAAAACGTAATTATTATTAATATTATTGTTACTTGCTCTTTTTTATAGGCACTGTAATTAAATAACCGATCGTTCATTAGGTAATAGTAATACTATATGAAACAGTATTCGTCTGATGTTCACGCGTCATTTTCGAAATGTTTCTTAAAAACTGCAACGCCAAGATGACAAATACAAATAAATCATAAAGTTTTCTAAACAATTTATTTAAAACATTATCTTTATAGAGTTTACAGTTTTAGATGTTGACTGTTGATCTACATAATGTTATACTTGTATTATGAAATATATATCTAAACTAAATCTCAAAACGGTTTTCTTTATTAAATCAATAAATCACAAACCAAACAGTCTTTCACAACGTTATTATAATATTATAATTTTAACGTTTGAACAGTATTGTATGACTATAGATTAAACGTGTATTTAAGTATCATTATATAGTTATAATTTCGACGGCTAAAATGTGAAATATTGTACGCCTCGAATGATTATTACAAAATGTTACATATTAAGAAATAGCTGTATTATATCTTGTTCTCACATTTATAAACGTGTTCGCGATGTTAAAGGTTAATATAAAATTATAATATGTCGTCGTAAATATAACAGTTCGCTGGCTATTATAATGAAAGGGTTCTAACGTGTTATTTTAAAATTGTCCAGAGGAGTGGTTTTAAGAGTCAACCTGCAATGGTATATTTTTATGATGTAGAACATTCTCATTTTTTAGATGGTTTTCATTAACAAGCCTAAAGATTTAGTTAACATTTGAGTGTTAAAATCGTTAATAAAATAGCTACCCATAGTAAAATATAAAAAATTAATTAGAACTCTTCTACATCTTAACTTAATGATAATTGTTGAAATATACGTATAAAGAAACCTATAAACAATAATATTAGTATCAAATAGACGAATCGAAATACCATAATATGTAATATGTCATACCAACTTTCTTCAAGTACTTGCTTATAAATTAATGGAATTCCGTCAGAAAGTGCGTATATATATATATTATGGTGTGACTATTGTAGTATAAATATGAAGACACACATTTGTATGACTAGATATAAAGAATTATTTGTTATCAATTAAGAAAAATATGGAACTATTAATTACATTAATGAAAAAATTGCTTTTAATTTAAGTGAAATCATCTGCATGCTATATAAGTTATATCAGTTATGTGATAAAATTATTTATATAGGTGAAAAAACAAAAAAAAAAAGTAATTTTATCATAATTATTATCAATTATCATATTACATATTAGTTTGCACTGTTAAATCTAAACAGATTTTTATATTCGTATATCCACTATTAAATGGTTGAATGTTGAGTTTGCATATCTCAAACGTATATATGAATCAGGACGAAAAAAAACACATTTTATTAATTTTTTTCACCAAAAATGTTTTTTTTTCTTTTTTGTAAACTAAAATACGTATAAATTTGGTACTATGTTTTATAATAATATCGTGTTTTCCACATTTTCTATAATATCGTAAACAAATATTATCATCTCCACACGCGGTATAATACTATATTATAGTTACTACACCGTTTATATACAGTTCATTATTATAGTCTTGCGTTCTATTGGTTGGAATAAGAAATCGTCCGCAGTGTCATCAGGCGAAAAAAAAAAAACGAAATAATAATATAACAATAATGTCATAACGAGGCGAAAAATAGTCAAAAGGAATCGGATAGGAGATGTTGCCGATAATATCGCGAGGACCGGAACGATGAGGAGACAGTGCGCAATTTGGTCGCCTTCGGTGTCAGACGTGCGAGAGATGACTAAATAATAGTATATGTACTTGCGGTGATGTGTTTTTTCAACAATTTTCGTTTTTACACGGTCTAGCTAGTATTCGTAAATATTCGAATAATACGACGGAAATAATAAAATTCGAAAAAAAAAAAATACACGACTGCGGCCTTACAGAAAATATGGTCCGGAGCGTTTTGAAAACGCCACGAGTCGCCGGCCAACAGGTACATCAGCAGCATCGGCTGTCGGACGAATTCCATCGATCACCGGTGTCGGGCGATGCTAACGAGATGAACAGTGATTATTATTTTTATAAACAGGTAGCTTCGCATTTCATACATTTAAGTACGTACATAATGCGTTCGTAATATAGTATTATTTTGACTGGTCGACCGTGTGAATTATTAGCCGAGTTCGAAACGAAAATTCAATGTGATGCAATACGGCGAAATCGTTCAAAAATACTGTCCAGAATCTTTAAATAAAATGTTGCGGGACCATATTTTCTAATCGTACTCTTGAAATCTATTTCAAATATATATATATATATATATATTTAAATTTAAATAATTCGATAAAAACTTATTAAAACGTATATAAATTATATATATATATATATATATATATATACGAGTAACTACATAGAAATAAATGAAATATATAAAAATGGCAAACACTTTTTAATACTTAGTAACCATTATGACTTTCCTAGACCTAAATTTACGTCCATTATGTATGTAGTATTAGGTACATGGGAAAATTTAAAATGATCAGGACTAGGTCGATATATTATTTGGAAATAGGTTCTCCATTATATAGAGACCAAATCCAATCATGATGTATCACGCTAGAATTATTTTCAAGTATTAAGTATACAAGCAGACCGTAGTTACCTCTTAACGAGCCTTAAAAATGTTACGTGACCTACAAGTTATATTTTTATTTTTGCATTTTTAAATATAAATACGCCAAAAAATATTTAAATACTAAATGATTGTGGTCTTCTTTTAAATCATTTTTATATTCTAGTAAAGGTGTGATAGAGATAATACGAATGTAAGAATGAAAAATTTAATCAAACAGAACGGTTTGTATTTGGATGTACGGACAGATTAATTAATAAACATTTTACCAAACCATTTTTAAAATCTCAAACAAATATTATTGGAACTTCTTCTTATATAGTTATTTAATTTCGGTATTTTGTTGATTTTATAAAAAAAAATCTAATTTGTATGTAAAAATATGTTGTAATATAGGTAGGTATTTTATCCATATATATTGTTCTAGAAAATAAATAATATTTATTTAAATTTATAACGGCTAAGAAGTATAGTTGATAATATTTCCTAGTTTTTCAAAAATAAATACCCGCCAGGATACATTATTTAAAATAATAAAAAAAATTCTTTAAAGAAATATAATATATACCTAGGTACATAATGCACCTGGTACATTTGAAATCAATATCAAATATTTTGGATTCAATACACGATGACTTATAATATAAATGTATCTATATGAAACTGTAGTCTATATTATCTATAATTATATTTTTACTAATATAAAATTTATTATCTAACTTAAAGATGAATTACTTTCTATTAAGACTTTTGTATTTTTCTCTACTTATATATGATAAAATACATTTTGCGAAGAAAACAAAATTGATTCGACGTATTGATATTTCATTTCTAATCAAATACGCAAGATAATAATTATAAACGTCAAACCGGTATAATATTATTTAACGTGTAAAATTTTCATATTTATTAACAAATAATAATAGTGTCCATAAATGTAATCTCCAAAGCCGATCAATTGCGAAATTTATATTTTTAACAAATAGGTTGTTTTTCTTAATATTAATAAAACCTATATTTTGGAAAATGTATTCCATTCAGCATCATTATATTTACAGTATAAATACTGCATGTTAATACAGGTAATTGATTTTCTTATATTACTTTTTTATAAATTTGGACACTATATTTATTGTAGAAAAATTGGTTAATTTCCATAGTTACTATAGTGAATAATCATTATTATCATTATATATTATCTATATTATCGTTAAACACGGAATTCACACTTATTACTAGCTATAGTTCATAGAACTTAAATTCGTTACGATTCTCATTATACAGTTAAATAGTACGTATATCTATGCCTATTTCCACAATTATATATATCTATTCTATGATAAATAAATTGCAGTAAACAAATTAAAATGTATATATTTTTAGGTGGAAATAATTTTAAATTATCCAGAAGCATAGGTATGTACTGCAGTAAATAAGGACTCGACAAGTATACCTATACCAACATTCGAGTTTAATTATAATCGTATTTAACAATGTTGCGAAGACCCAGAAGAAAATTTAGTATATTATATATATTTTTACCTTAAGTACAAACATTTCAATCAGAAATACATCTTCAATACCTATCGAAGATAGGTAATATGCATACCTATATTTTACAAAAATATACATTAAAAACTAGAACACTGGAAGCTGGAATTTTTTGATAAACACGATAGCTGTAATAAGTTATAGTGCTAAAAGTCAACGTTACTTAAATTACTATAATTTGTTATAACGGATAATTATTTTCATCCTGTCGCTGTGAATATGATTAGCGAGACGTTGATGACAGAAAAAAATTTTACTACAACAAATGTGTTATATAATATTATATTATTATAGAAAAACAGTGAGGAAAATTAAACTTTTAAGTTACACGAATAATTTTTTTACATTTTTTTTTTTTTTTTTTTTTTTTTGTAATCTTTCTGGTCTTTTTTCATTTTTAAGTATCCGATTTTACTTTTTTATACAGAATATATATATATAATGATGTGCATTTAATTATACGTATTGAAAAAGTATGGTTAATGAAAACGGAATAAAACGTTATCATTATTTTAGTAATTTTAAATAACGGTACTTTTTCATGGCTATTAAGGCATATTTACTGTCGGTATTCAGCAGACTGTTTAGAATAATAAATCTATTTAATAATATAAACCTAGTAATATAATCAATATTTTTAGTGCATTCAATATTTTCTAGTGAAATAACACTATTATTGTTTCTATAAGTAAATTATATAATATGATTATACAAACATTATTGGTTCAAAAAATAAATGAATGAAAATGATACCAACTTGAAATGAATCTAAATTATATTGTTATGTTTACCAAATTGATTCAATAAGTCATAATAGTTCTCGAGTAGTTCACAGCTCCTATTATAGTGTTCACACCCATAATAATAATGTATAATATAATATATTATACTATTTCACATTGTTAACTTTAACGCACGCTACAACATATAATATATATATATATATTAATATAATATAACGAATAATGATGTATATAGTTGAATAAACAATCTATTCGTCCACTAATAGATATTATCATAATATTGTATTTTGTTATGTTTAAGTCGTCCATCTAACATTGATAATTTCATGTCATATAACTATATCAGGTATAAAAATATGACGAAAATACATTTTAATAACTGGTTGCGATACGCGATAATGTTTTAAACATGACATTATCACTTCTACGATTGTTTCTATTTTATACAATAAGTGTTCGTAATCTGTGATACTATAAAAAGACTTTACTTTCCCCGAATTTCATAAAAACACAAATTACAAGACGTATTACAATATACACGAGTACCTACATTGTTCTTGAACTTATTCAATTGATATCCGAAAAAACAAAAATGTGTACGTATACATATGTCATTCAATTATAACGTTTCGGTGTTTTTATCATTTCAAAAATGACGCTATGCCGATTAAAGTGGGCACATGGTATTTACGTTAAAACTCGTGTATTCTTTAAACAGACACTTATTAATACTATATGAAAAAATTATAAATGCAACTGGACCATTCATTATATATTCATTCAATACATAATATAATAAATTATTTATATTTAATACCATATCCAATTTTATTTTTAATAACATTAATACTTATATAAATAGCACTATAGGGTATTATTTTTGATATTAGATTGTACTAGATTAAGCTATCTAATATAAAATTAAAGAAAACGAAGAAAAATTATTCCGAACAATAATTACATAATAAAACAATATTTTGAGTATAGATTAATTTTATCATTATAATGACGTGTCTGTTTTTATATCACTAACCACATTTTCCGGGACTTAAAACATTCATTTACCCGATTATATATTTTAGTAGTCCGTTTATAAATATCGATCAAGTATGGATAGTTAAGTGTACCTAATAATAATTTGTACATTCAATTTTATTTATAATATTAGTTATAATTAAATATTATATACATACGTGAACATACGAGAAAATTCGAATAAAATATTATTTAAATAGGTATTCATTAGAATGATTAGAAAATAAAAATTCCCCCCCACCTATCCCAGAATTTACGCCCATTGAGTACGCATAATAAAAATTAAATGTGAGGTGTAAAAATCAAATTGTGTGATTCACATACTTTGGAGGGTTACCACGTTTATAGCTAACCAGCTATATCAAAATACCCCAGCCAGTATACCTATATATATATATATAGGTAATTGGTATTTATATATACTATCGTAATAACAATATTTTACTGATAAAAAAATTTTTTTTAAAAATAATAATAAAAATATACACGTTTAATATTATACGTATAGCAATGAATAATAACTGATGTTAATCGCTTTTGTTGTGATTTAAATTCGAATGGGAATAATGCGACGAAAATGATGAAAATATACGATTCTAGCCATGATATGTTGTTACAAAACGTACGCATCATTACATGGCTGTGGATCAGCATCAAGTATAGATCAAAGGCCGTGGATCTTTCGACGGGTCACAGATAATTAAATGTAAAAACAATAATGCCGTTTTATCGACACAAACTATATTTTGACAATGAATTTACATTCATACACAAATATCGCCTGGATAACGATTAACCATAAAAGTCTAAAACTAAAAAATATACAAGGTAGGCATTTCCTATCAACGTATGGAACGTACAGTTAATTAGATGACGAAAATTGAATTTTTTTTACATTTATCGTATTTGCATTATATATTATGCAAAGTTTGGAAACCTCTGATATTATGGTCTATATAGATTATAAAAATGTTATCTTTTGTATTATATCTCTCTAAGCATACACGACACACGTGTTTATCTATCGTTGTCGGATCAAACAATATGTTATGTATATACCATTCAACTATCACGTCCTGGTATCTCGTATATGGTTCGTGGAGGCGGTGGAGACGGTATCCGACGCCGAAAGGTTTTTCGACAGTGACTTTTATGATCTTTCTATATTCGTCCGTTATGTTATTATTATTATTTTTTTTTTTTATATACGAGTATATGTATATAAACGAAGTTTTAATAATATGACCCGAGCAAAGGTGAAATTGGCCAGCGACGACGACTATACGTGTGTGTCGCAACGCGTTTCCTGCGATAGCACATTTATACATTCGAGTGTTAACAATATAATATAATAACAATAATAAAGTAAAAAAAAAAAAAAAAACTTCGTGTGTAGAAAGTATATGCCTATATCGTTGTTGTTGTTGTTTTTTTTTTTTTTTTTTAGATATATTTCGTAGAAAAAAATAGTTTACAAATCCAAGGACTAGTTTACTTATTCGGAATTTACTGCCGCAGGTTTTCGCGGAGAACGAAAATATACCGTTTCGTCTATTGGCGACGATATCATCTATAATACTAAAGTGTATACAGAGTGATTGAAATATAATGTCACATTTTCACGTGATTAATAACATATTCGTATTACGATCGAACAGGAATTCGACTGTTAACAGGTGTAAATAATCGGCGTAATAGTGACGCGTTTTTTTTTTTTTTGCAGAAATTGCAATTTTTACAGTCTAAAAAATAAGTGACATAAAGACATATCGATTAAAATTGAAATTTACATTGAAATAGCGTATATTTAACATGCATTTTATAAAAAAAATTCAATTTACAAAAAGCAAAATTAAACAAAATTAATTTTTGCCACTCTTTAACAATGCGATAAATTACGTTTATACATAAGGATTTTAGTGCCAGTGAAGCATATATCGGATCCGCATGAGTACCTATTGTCAATTTAAATTAAAAAAAATAGATTTGAATCAGTGCCCGTAAACAGTGATGTTGGATATACAAATAATTGAAGTTAATCTATTCTCTTCGGTTCTCAGACAGTATATAGTACAGTATTTTTAATATTTAAAATTTCGAAACAAAGATAAATGATTGTATTCGGTAAGTACGATATAATTTAAAAAATTAAAAAATAAGATACCATGAAAACTTTGTTATTTTCCCTACATTTATAAAATACATCCGTTAAAAAGAGATTTTTCACGCTTAAGAAAACTACTAAAATCGAAAAATATACACACATAAAAAAAAAATAAAAAAAAAACCCATCATCATAAAACTAAAACATTCTTCGCTTCGCTTTGAATCTAAAATCAGTAAACGGTTTGTACGTATATTGTGTTGTTGTCTTCGTGCGGAATTTTGAATCAAAAAGATTTTCGCAATTGATGTAATAAAAATAATTCCGCACTAACATAACCTAACTATGCTCATAACCTAATTTTAACGGACTTGGGTAAGTGCCATTTTACAAAAAAAAAAATCCATAATTTATACATTCTATTTCATATACTCGTTTTTCTCGAGTTCTCATTATAATATATAGAGACGTATACGTATTATTATTACTGTCGTATTTTCGTAAAATTATTTTATTTAATTTTAAATTAAATTTTATTTAATTTTCGTAAACATAAAATTTTAAATATACGTGGAAATGACAAAAAAAAAAAAAAAAAACCCGTAGTCAAACTGAAAATGATTACATAGTATTTGTTTAGACGTGGAGCGGTTAAAATGTCTGTCAAAACGTATTATTTTTTCCGAGTGCAGCAGTATTACTTCAGAAATAATGCATTCGTCGAACGATTAGATACATACACACAATACATAACCAATAACGTGAGTTCAGCCGAATTTTAAGTGTTAAAATATAGCGTGCCTGTTTGGTGGCAGAAACTTGAGTCGAGTATAATTTAATATTTTTGGATTCTGAATTTTTTAACATTTTATTTTATATATTTTAGACATTAAACACAATTATCGTAAAGGATTTCGATATTTTAAAAAGAAAATCTTTTCGAATATTGTAAATATACTTATTATTTTTGGGGTATATTGATATTCAGTTCAATACATTATACACCTTTAATAATTAACGTGGTCATTTGTTGGCATAGTTGATAATAGTTATAATTAACTCTTCGGAGATAGTGTATAGGATGTTTTTGAAAAATAATTTTATTCGCGAACCGTTTGTCATATGTTTAAGTGTATTAAAGATTAAGGAGTTGTCCTTGCATAATCCTGCACATTTCTGACGTGTCATATTGTGTACAAAATATGGCAGTCCGGGAATCTGAGATTGCATATTATTATGACGTGCGGTACGTATATAGGCGAGGCACAAACGAATGACCACCGGACAGAACGGTTGTAAAATAATATATTACGATTTTTTTTTTCTTCCTCGTAATTTCGGGTATAGTCATCGGCGAGCAATTTGTATTATTATCATAATATATAGGCGATAATAATATATTATTGTGAATTTCTCGCGTTTACACACGGGGGCAATGGGTCGTCGGTGACGGAAAAGGAAAATGAACAGTTACGACTTATGGGCCCACACATATGTCCCACCGCGATGCTCTGGTTATCGTCGATGACCAGGTATACACACTACCATAATAAATACGCATAAGTACGTATAATACGCTATTTGCTCGAAGCGTGAATTTAACGACGGCCTAGAGCAGATAGTATATAATGGTCCAGAGCAAAAAGAAAATACAGCTTCGTCGGCACCGGTACATATAAACGTCATCTGCGACGTGATAAATCGACGTCCGTCGACACCTTTTGGAACGGTCGTGTTATTATTGTATCATATACCTATGGACAAATATTTATAGTATATATATATATATATATAGGGTGTACGGTAAATAATTGACGTCTGCTGTCAACATCTTTTGAAACGGTATTGTGTTATTATTGTATTTATAACCTATATGAACAAATTCGTATAACAATTAGAATATATTATGGTAAATATTACTCCCAGGACTTAATGCGAAAAAAGTGACTATATAGGGAAACTATATTATAACGCTCGTCTTTATAAACTTTTGAACGTTCTATGAATCCTTGAAAGCCTAAAATATGGTCTAATATGTTAAGAATGCATTCCAAAATGCTTGGATTGTAAACAAAAACAAATTCCAATATCCGGGATCGGTATTTTCAATAATGAGTATCTACTGGGTACAAATTTCGATTCTTAAATTTAAAAGACAAATAAAATACTTAGTTTAAAGGTAAATTTTCGAGGATCGTATACGTGAGAAAAATTGAAATATACCAAATCCCGAATGTTGTCCGATAAAAATACAAGTGGAAAAAAAAAACTACCCATTCGTGAATTACCAAAATCGATTCTATTTAATTACGAAATAAGATAATATATCTATGTATGGCTTATATTAACCTTGGCCGGTATAAATAAAATAATTAATAGATTAAATTAAATATATAATAACACTCCAATTTATACTTTTTATAAAAATATGTTAAATAAAAAAAATAAATAATATTGACCCGATTATGATCGTATCGGCGTATTTTTGCAAATAAAATATCATAGGAGACTTATTTTAATTTCTTACGTACGTACGGAGACTCAGCCCTTTTGTAGCCCCCTACAATGTACCCTCAATCATTAGTGTTCGGATGCGTATTTTAATAGGTTGGAAAATGTATAATAATTTAATCTGAGATTTTCAACACTATAGTTATACAATTAAATAGGTAACCAAATATATACGTATATATATATATATATTGATTAATTCTTCGTGTCAATCAGTATATATTGTTTAAAATATTTTCGGCTTCGGGCCTGGTTTTAACCGAATACCCTGTGTATGAATTAGTGGTCAGTCGGTATAAACCCAGAGACGATCGAACACGTCGATCTCTTCAATATAGGTATATATATATATATATATATATACACAGTGAGTAGTGTAATACTTTGTATTATATATTACATCCTGCCTTTATTAATATATTTTGACCGGGTCAGTTGCATCATAATAATAATATATCCAGCGATTAATTAATTATTATTATATACATCTTGGTAGGTCTGTTTGATAGTATAATAATGCATGGGTACGTTTTGCAATTGAGTAGACGAAAGCCCATCAATAACATGGCATGTACAAACGGTGGTTATACGGCTGTTTTCAGTGACGTAACGTGACGTTCGAATTTCGGTTCAAACCTCTCGTTTGTTGAACAGTCGACGACCCCGCCGTCGAGTAGGTACCTATATTATTTTACCCGATTATTCAACTCGAAACGAGAATATTTGATTCTACCAAATTCGTCGTGCGCATATTGTACGCTCAAACATTACACATTTCGATACTTGTGAGTATAACCGCAAACTAAATGGATATATGTATACATATATGCAGTGGTGGATTTGGGGAGGGACGCAGGGGGACGGAGCTACTCTTCATTTTTTTCATGTTGAACAGCGTACCCCTTAATTTATTTATCAAGGAACGCAAGGAACGCAATGTTTGTTTTAATTTTTATTTAAAATTTTTAAAAATTATAATTTATTTTTGGAAAAATCTTGAAATTAGGAAAATGAATGTTTTTTTGTCCTTATCACATAATTGGTTTTAGATAAAAAGCATGATATAAAATGTTGAATAGTTGATCTTATTAAATCATATTGGTATCATTATAGATAATAAATAATCTTCATTACCTATCCGTGAATGGCTAAAGCCTAAAAGGATGACGAAATCAATGCGACACCGATAAACTTTATTTCGGTCTACATCTACAACTTCCTTGATTATTCATTTAAAAGGAAAAGTGTTAAATTATTTTGAAAGAGGAATGCTTAAACTATGCCATCTTGAAAATATGTAAGCTAACAATGATGTAAAAAAAAATATTGGATTTTTCTACTCATTCATGTTCTATAATAATCTAAAATGTTTTTTAAAATGTCCCCTGGTTAACAAACGTTGGATGGGGGTGTGGGGGACGAAGTCTTTCACGGCTTACTTTTTCTCTAATATGTCCCGGAACGCTGATTTTTCAACTAAGCTCAGAGTCCGTCCTTATTTTTTTTTCCAATTCAACCACTGTGCTTACACCAGCTTAAAGTTCCCGAGTTGATTTAAAAAAAAAGCTAGTGGCGAAGTATGTTAATCCTAGCAACTGGAAATAAAAAATCATTTTTAGGAGTTAAAATTATGGTTCTAAATTTTAAATTTGTGGTTAAAAAAAATTACGAATTACTAAATCATGAACTTCAGCCTGTTATGTCGAGTCGTTAGGGCAAGCGCAAGTGACATGGATACATACAAATTTTTATACCAAACTATATATTTATACAATATTATGAATTTTAAATTCTAATACCTACAAGTTATTGCAATAAAAATTGGGTCTGGGAAAGGGTGATATATCAGCCTCATCGCCCCCCTTAGTTACGCTACTGGTTGTCGTACAGTAGTTGTGTAATTTAAAAATACGAAAATAAAAACTGTTATTTACCTACATAAAAAGTGTATGTTAATATATAGGGATCAAAAAATATAATATAGGTTATATAGGGAAACTTATATACAAATAACTAGATTGCTACCTGCTATATTATGCTACCCATGTAAATTATTGAAGTTACTGTTTTCCGTTTATCTTTGTGGGAATTTGAATCTTATAACATTTAAATATACGTAATCTATATTTGTATCATTACTCTATCGTGCGTTATCACCGATTATTTTTATATATATAATTCTTTTGTATGTGTATATTATTGCATGAACTCCTCCTAAACGGCTGGACTGATTTTGATGAAAATTTTTGTGTGTATTTGACTAGTGGGTACTGGGTATCCTTATTCTATGGTAGGTCTCTAGATGGTTTAGATTCATAATTGAACCTGGTAGATGGCACTGCAATTCGGTTCTAGGAAATTTAAATTTAAATTTTTTTACGAAAATTTCTTCGATTTTTCGCATATTATAAGATATAACCCAAAATGTCACCCCCCCCTAAATATATATAAAATAATATATAATATAATAAATAAATTATAATATATAAGAATCAAAAGTTCATGAATAATTGAGCAATAATAAATAACAGGCGTTTTTTATGTACCACGGTTCTGAAGACTATTGAAATTTGTAGGTACCATTTTTTTTGACAAAGTTATTCCAAATACTTCCCAGAGTGTTCCTACGTCACCCATTTTTTATTTTTTACCTGCGGTGTAGAGGGAAGGGGTGTATTATATTTATGGTGTATTGATAATTAAAAAAATAAAAATCAAAGTAGTGGATGGTTATGCGCACTATTTTAAGCACGACAAATAATCGACGAGCTGATATAATAAACTCGCCGAAGTTAGTGAATTTAAAGCAATAGAAATGGATTATTTTTCCATCGATACAGTTATCGACAGTGAAGAATCAATACATTTTCCTACAGAGTTCTTAAATTTTCAAATAATATTTGGTATGCCTCCACATAAAATATTATAACAATAAGTTGAAGTACCAATTATATTATGAGGAATTTGAATTCTCCTAGGTTATATAATAAGACTATATTCCGTGTCACTTCACTTACAAAAAATGTAATTGAAGCTCAAATTTTGACAGGATGTGCTAAGGGAGAAAAAATAATTGTATCGAAAATAGCATTATACCCCAACGATTTTCCAGTTAAATTCAGAAGAGTTCAGTTTCCAATAAAAGTTCGTTTTGGAACGATAATAAATAAAGCGCAAGGTCAGAAATTAGCCCATTGTGGAGTATATTTGGATAATAACTGTTTCTGGCATGGACATGTATGTAGTATTTTCTAAAGTTGGAAGACCTGACCATTTATAAGTTTATGCACCACAAAATAAAACTCTGAATGTGTTATATCAAGAGGTTTTGACTTGAGTAATTTGTTAGTACATTACTTAATTCAGAGTTCTATCTAGATATAATAAAATTAATATAAAATAATAATATATATTAATATATAGGAATAGAATCATTTTTAAATATCATAAATTAAGTTATATTATTTATATTATAAATAATTATATTTTCGTTCAAAATTGCGTACGGGCGAAGCCGGATTAATTATTCAGCTATAGTCGGGTGAATGAAAAGTGGCAGCTAATGCGAACGCCACTGGCGGTTTATTTTCATGAGGGTAATGTAAAATAGTTTTTAGTGATACATGTCAGTCTTGATAACGTTCCACAACACCCCTAAAATAAAACTATAATAGCGAAAATATTCCATTTGTTCACAGAACGAATCTAAAAAGGAAATAATAAAGACGTATATAAAAGCGTAGCCTGCCAGACTTTGTACACAGACCGTGCGACTCACACCCACGATTGTTCTTTACAATCGTGTTCAGGCGTGTTTTAGTTCGAGAACCCCTACTTATCAGAAAAAAAATAGTTGCTAACACATTTGCCAGCGGACAGTTTTCGTTTTCCCGACTATAATAATAAATATATATAAATGATTATAAATTCCTATAGATTGACCACCGGCATATAAAATTATAGGCTTCAGCTATTCACCAGATAGAGTGCGTTAACAATATGAATTGAGTACCTATAATAATATTTCATATTGTTATATTTCGGTGTATTTGGACCAGGGACTGGAACCTAATCGAAATATCGGTTCTGGTTCTGGTTCAGGTTCTTGGAAAATAAAAATTTCGGTTTCGGTTCCGATTCCAGTTTTTAAATTTTCAATTGGGTTCCAGAACCGGTATTAACCGGTTCTTAAAAAAAAAAATATCTATTTTACATATTTATATTTTGTTTATCACAGGGGCGAACACAAAGGGGGTCTTAGAGGTTAATACCCCCTCCAAAATTCAAGAAAAATGAGAGAATATACACTTACTTGTAACTTCAGAATTTTTCAATTTATTTCAAATAAATTAAATCCCGCGAGATTAAAGCCTAACCCAAAATAGTACTCTTTTAATTTATATACAAATATGTGAAATACGTGTTACATAGCCGTTTGTATATTTAAAATTTAATTTTTTTAAGCGAGTGTTTACAATAATTTGTATAAAATTATTCAAAAGTCAAAAATACTAATTACCATATAATATATACCTACTCAAAGATAACTATAAAGTAAAAGAATCAAAATTTGGTTATACCTACATAATATAAAGGTACTTAATATTTCTATATATTGCCAATTTTAATTCATTGTGTTATAATTATATAAAAAATGAAATTTTATAATTTACAAATATAAAATTAATGTTTTTCAAAAATCACCCTCAGAAAATTTTTCCTGTGTTCGCCTTTAGGTTACAAAAGCCATCATAATAACGTAGATACCAATGAACAATGATATTAGATAATAGTAAACAATCATAGATAAAAATAATTAGTATAACCATGAATAATAGGTACCTAACTAACTCTTCTTCTTCTTCTTCTCCTTCGCCTTCTCTCCCAACTATTTGGGGTCGGCCACCCTGGTCCTACACTTCCACTTAACTCTATCTCCCGCATCTTCTTCACTTACTCCCACCTTCCTCATATCACT